>JBBPKF010000204.1:0-15537 GCA_038089175.1 Binderoboletus segoi | reverse complement strand
CCAACAGCAACCCCAGCAACAACCTCAACAACGTCCTGCGTACCCTTGGTCCGCTCGCCGCCTCTTCCTCCCTTCTCCCTTTGTCTTGCCAAAGCCGGGTGTAGTGCCTCCAACGTCCCCCTCCCCCTCTCCGTTTCCCCGTTATGGTCACGCGCTCCCCGCAACAGCCACTGCTAATGGAGAGCTCTACCTCTTTGGTGGTCTTGTCCGTGAAACGGCTCGCAATGATTTGTACCTTTTCTCAACTAGAGAGCTGAGCGCAACTCTTGTGCAGACTGCGGGAGAGATTCCCTCCCCCAGGGTTGGCCATGCCAGTGCCATCGTTAGTAGTGTGTTAATCGTGTGGGGTGGTGATACCAAGACAGATCCAATGTCCGACCCAACTGAAAAGCAAGATGATGGCCTTTATCTCCTTAACCTTGGTGAGTGATCCCGACTTTAATTGCCCACGGTTCTCCGACAGTGTATCGCACTTCGTTAACTTTCCGTGTCCTTACGCTTGGACAGTTTCGAAGGAATGGACAAAAGTAGTCATGTATGGGCCCTCGCCACCAGGTCGATATGGTCATGCTGTGACGATGGTTGGAACCAAGTTTTTCGTTTTTGGTGGCCAGGTCGACGGGGAGTTCTTGAATGACCTGTGGTCTTTCGATCTGAACACATGTAAGTCGCATTTATACTCCCCAAACCCGATCACACGATCTGATCATCACCCTCCACACAATGTCTGCACTCTACCCGAACATGGCACCCTATACATATAGTGAGGACTCAGACTCAGTGGGAGCTTTGTCAGCCCACAACCACTGATCGACCAGCTCAGCGGACTGGTCATATCTGTGTGACGTATGGGGATCGCATCATCGTGTGCGTACCTTCCAGGGTCTAAAAGTGTCACTGAGCCCATATCATACCAGTTTTGGGGGTACTGACGGTCAATACCACTACAACGACACGTGGGCGTACGATGTCAATACCCGCAGATGGACAGAACTCCAATGTATTGGCTTTATACCTTCCCCCCGAGAAGGGCATGCAGCCGCTGTTGTAGACGATGTCATCTACATCTTTGGGGGGCGGGGCGTTGATGGCAAGGATCTGGGAGATCTGGCTGCATTTAAGTTGTCCAGTGAGTAATGGGATATCGTTTCGGCTACGTGATAAGCGTTGGCGGTTATGGTGGTGAAGTGGATGCTGATTGTGCTTGCCACACAGACAAGCGGTGGTACATGTTTCAGAATATGGGTCCTGCACCAAGTGCAAGATCAGGGCATGCAATGGCTTCAATGGGAAGCAGAGTATTTGTGCTAGGTGGAGAGTCGTTTACGCCGACAAGAGGGGATGATCATGGGATGATCCATGTTCTTGACACCAGTTTGTCCTTATCCCATCCATTGTCCGTACGGCTCATTGACTTTTATTCATTTCCCTAGAGCATATCAAGTACCCGGAATCCAACAAGGTGGCCCCTCCCAATCCGAACGGAAGTGCAACTAACTTGGCTCGTAAATCATCTTCAACGCCCTCTCCTTCGAGTAACCAGTCTGCACCGCCACCTACGTCAAACGGGACCCGTGCGACGTCCCCAACAGGTCCTCAATCTGAAACAGAAGATCTTGGCCGCGCAATCTCCCCACCCGGAATTCGTCCAGGTACCAGGACGCCAAATGGCATGACCGCACCCGCATTTGCACAGAGTCCTGTGGATATGTCGAATCCGGGTACGAACATAAAGGTCAAACCCCCAGTGCATCCTCGGCGGGACGAAGAAGAAACTCTTGGAATCGACGATGGGCATGGCACAGATACTGGAGCTACGTCCGAAAGTGCGAATATATCTGGCGCATCGATGGGGACGAGAACAACAGACCGGGCACCGACCCCGACGGATCCGCAGGCACAAGCACAGCGAGCACGGAGTCCCACATCCTTTGGGAGTGCCAACAGGGCAGTGTCACCTGTAGGTAGCGTCGACGGCCATGGACAACCAGGGCAGCCAGCCACGATGACCAGTGTGGCGATGAGCATGACCGATAGTCTTGCTGCGCGTAGTCCTTCACCTGTCGTCGATCGGAGCAAGCCTCCACTGGATGGGTTCTATCAGGGCTCCCCTTCTACCACCCCTGTGGCTGGCGGCTACTCACATTCGCACGGCCACCTGCAGCAGAAATTCGGAAGCACGGGCAACGTGACTGCTGACCTCATTCGCGATTATAAAGCGAAGGAGATGGAAGTAGAAATCTTGCGCAAACGCGAAGCT
This sequence comes from Binderoboletus segoi, assembly GCA_038089175.1. Lineage (NCBI taxonomy): Eukaryota > Fungi > Basidiomycota > Agaricomycetes > Boletales > Boletaceae > Binderoboletus > Binderoboletus segoi. The sequence continues at coordinate 13,277 of JBBPKF010000204.1, read as the reverse complement.
TGGATGAAGACGGCACTTCTGAAAGCATCCCGATCAGGATTTGTACAAGTGGGCGAGGAACTCTACGAGGCCGAGGACTTGAAGCTTGAAGCGTCGGCTAGTGACGAACAAACAAGGATGGCGGATATGATCTTGAACTTCAAACATTTTAAGACGCAAATACAGGTGAATGTCTGCTCTCAAATTATTTCCGCGGTGTATGATCCTGCATTGTTGTGACGTATACTGATGCAGAATGACAGACAACACTAGCCAATCAGGCTAGAGAAGCATCAGAGAGGATCGCAGATGCTGAACGCCTGAAATCCAGTGCTACTCAAGAGGCAGCATATTATCGCGCTAAGCTCACCGCATACGAGGCTGGTACACATTCCGATATCGCTCGCGCCGAACGTGAACGTATCGCGGAGCTCGAGCGACACCTTGTTACCTTCATGTCTGAACAGACAACTATGCGTCGCAGAACCGATGAATTAAGCGACTCTTTGTCACTACAAACGACTTTACTCGAGCAAGCCGAGTCGCGTGCAGCGGATGCGAACAAGCGTGCAGATGCGCTCGAAGAATCCCGCGACCGTAGCGTCCGCGCACACTCCGAGCTCCAGGCTAGTTATGCCGCAGTAGAAGCTGCTGTTCGGGACCACGCCGATCGACTACTTGCGCAGACGTCTTTACTCGAGCAAAAAGACGCTGAACAGAAGCAAATCAAAAACCAAATTCAAGAACTCATTCTCCTTCGCGATCAGCATATTCGCGCCTTGGATCAAGCGCGTACAGCCCTTCAAGCACAAACTTCTCGCTCTGAAGAAGTTGATACAGCCTGTCAACGCACGCGCAGTCAAGTCAGCCAGCTAGAGGCCGAGCTCGCAGAACTCAGAGGCGAGCTTGAGACGCGTGTATCTGAGGCAGAGTCTCTTCGGATGCGGCTAGCAGAAGTGGAAAATTCGTGGGCCAAGTCGCGCGAGGAAGCTGACGCCTTCCGGGCATTGACGACTGGTAGCCTCGGAGAACTCTTGGATTCCCATCGTGATCTCCAAGCGGACGAAGACAGATACGCACGTGCACATGCTGAGAAAGTAGAGGCGATGGAGATGGAGGCCGTATCCCTCAGAAAGATGCTTAAGGAAGCTATGCAGCGCTTGGAGGAAGTGCAAAATGAACTCGGCGAAGAACGTCGGAGGGTCAGAGACTCAGAATCCGAGCAAATTTTCTTGCGCTCCCAGGTCGTCGGACTTCGTGCGCAGCTCTCCAGTTCTACAGCAGAACATGGACGTCTACGCAAGGGCTTCACAGAGAAAGAAAAAGAGCTTCGGGAGGCCCTCAAGGAGGCCGCCGATACGAATGTTCGGTTGGCGATGCTCCGCAACTACCTCGCTGAAAATGGACTCAACCCGGAGTCAGCAGGGTCAATGAGCCGTCCTGATGCATCTCGAATGGCAGAGCTCGAGAAGCAGTTGGACGAGCGTATCAGGCTTCACGAGACTTCAGAGCGTGAACTCACTCAAGCTCTTCGAAGAAAACAGGATGTTGAGAGTCAGATAACCACCCTAACGGCACAGCTAGAGCGTTCCCGCTCTAGACAGAGTCCGATCGTCGAGAGCGATTCGGCCGCAGAGGTCCGGGCTCTTGAGGCTGAAAGCAAGCTCGAGGAGACTGAGCGCAGCTATAAGGCGAGGATGCAGCAGATGGAAGAAGACTACCAACTTGCTGTTCATTATGTGAAGTGAGCTACGATATTGTCATGCAACGAACATTTTCTTATGCTATTTTTCCATACAGAGGCACGGAAAAAATGATGCGGCGAATGAAGGAAGAGTTGACAAAGCAGAAGGCAGCAAACTCTACACTTCAGGCGGAGCTCGACTCAGCACACGGATGCTCGAGCATTGAACCCGGGTCAAGAACACGTGCCAACGGCAGTAGTACACCTGACGACAGCCATGATCTGCTGCGCTCTCAGCTCCTCGAGGCACAGAAGCAGTCTCAGCGGCTGACAAACGAGAACACAGACTTACGCCAACGTATCGAAGCACTCGAAAAGGACTTGACATCGATGAGAGAAAACCTGATGGCCTCTCAACGGGAATCAGACGACCGGTATTCGCGGGTGGAGGAACTCGAGCACGAGGTTGAGAGACTGAATGCCACGTTGACCATCTACAGGAAAGGTTCGGACGAATCGGCCGTAGAACAGCTCGCCCAGGAGAACACCAACCTTAAACGGGAGAACAAGCAACTTTCCCACAAGATACATATCCTGCTCGAGGTTGATCAGCCTTCGTTCAACCGTCCATCGAGCATGTCCAGCTCAGAAAACTTTGAACATCTTTCCAACGAGTTGGATGACTGGCAACGGCAACTTGTCAGTTCGATGAGTATGCGCCGGCCGATAAGCGACTTCGAATCGTCACTTGGGCACGGTCGAGTGGGCTCCCGATCGTGACACTTTCTTGTGGTAGTATGTTTCTTGCATATATACATTTTATACCATTATTACTTCGATTGCTTTCCTCCATGCTCACACTCGTTTGAATTCGCAAATTCGCTGCAATAATTCTATTCCTCATTTTGTTCCATCCTCTGAACCAGAGAGATACATGGTGGTGCTGTATTACTACGCAGCCCCGGCAGCCATCTGGGTCCATTCAATCGCCTTTTGTTTGACAACCGTAGCACCTTCTTCGTCACCTAATTTACGCTCTAGATCTAGCCATTTCTTGAAGAATGCCCTGTGGTCATTCAAGTGAGTAGGACACCTCGTATGATATGATGATAAGAACACGCACTTCGCCTTGTGGCTCGTCATCTTGATCGCAAGGACGTGAGTGAACAGGTTGCTACAAACGGTTAAGCGCGATCTGCGAATCAGACACCGGAACCTACCGCAGATGCTGAGTGTCTCCGTTGCTGGCTTCCATATCCATGTAGATGGACCAGATGTCCCATCGTTTGGGATGTGAATCCACAATACCCTCGAAAATTGTCCTCCCTCTTTCGGGGTCCCCAAGTTTGTACTCGAGCTGCGCGAACTTGGATATCGTTTTGAGGTCTGGCAAGTCGTGTGTTTATCAGTACACACACGAGAATGACCACCTACGTTTCCGTTTTTCGAGACTTTGCAGGGAGCGTGACAAGAGATTGCGTGCATCCTCCACTATTCCGCGTCGAAGATAATGTTCGCAGAACAACGTCCAAACCTTTGAACTCTGTCCAAACTTTTTGCATGTCCGCTTGTATTGTTCTTCCGCTTTCTGTTCAATGTTCGGGGTGAGGGATTTCGAGTGCGGTATACTCCAACCTACCTCATGTTTTTGACTTTCATCGAAAATGGCTGCGAGCCGCAGATAAACCGTCTTGGAGTCATTATGTCGCGCTGCGTCCTTGAAGGCGACCTCCATGGTGGCATCTGTACCATATACGTTTTCCAAATTAAGGAGCGCTATCCAGATGTTGAGCTTTTCCTGTTCTTCTCGGAAATGGATAGTTTGAATAGCACGTTTGCCAATAGCCCGTGCTTTGTCGATCTCCGAGAGTTGCAGCTGGAAGGACATATACTGGATCCAAAGATAAGAGGAATTGGGGGACCCTAGAAGCATTCGCTCGAAGTCGGCGTTCGAATCAGGCAGCTTCGTCTGCATATCGGCGGTGAAATCCATCTCTATTTCCTTGCGCCTTTTCCGCTTCTTTTTCTCTGCCGTATCTACCTCTGTATCACTCTGTCCTGAGGATTCCGATGGGGATTCCCAACTGGATCCTGTGTCGTTGGCGAACCACTGGAAACCGTCAATCTTGAGGGAGGAGACATTTGTGTCCTGCCGCGCCTGCAGTTTCGAAGAATTGATGAACTCAAGCGGTGGGGAGTCAACTCGCATGGTCATGTCGTCTTCCTCATCATCATCAAACCCATCGCCAACTCCGGGTAGCTCCTCTTCGTCTGAACCGGAGCCGTTTTCATCAAACACTCCGCGCGTCTCGTCGGCGATGCCAACCTCCTGAGCTTGCTGGGATTCTGATTCTGAATTTGCCTCGTCACCAGCAAAGTAGGAAGGCTTTAAACCAAGCGAGAGTTGCTTCTTCTCGAGATCGCGAGAAATGATGAAAGTTCTCACACGATCACCCTCACGGAACGTGCGGAGAGCAATCGTGACATCCGCGTCCTTGTTATCTGAGAGCTGACGGAAGGGTTGGCAGAGATAACCATGCGAAGAGTGATAACTTGCCTCAGATTTGTGGCATAAACCACTGATCCTCGAGCCCTCGATCTCAATGAAGATACCATAGTGCTCGATACGCTTGACTCGTCCGACTACCTTCTGACCTTCTCGAAGATCGGTAAAAGTCAATGAACCGGCCGGTGCACGTGTCAAGTCACCCGAACGAAAAGTCATCTCGACCTTCTTGCTCGCCGTGTCCACGCTAGCGTGCCGTCAGCGAGTTTGGCTCAATAACTGGATAACACATACTCCAGGATCCGCCCCCTGACTAGCTGGTTCACAACGAATCGACTCTTCCAATCCTTGACGTACTACGCACCATTTTCATCAGCACTTCAACAGTTGGAATGAATTTCAGGTCATACCTCATCAAAGAGTTCCCTAATTTGAACTCGAGCGTCCATCCCTCTGCCAAGCATCACGAAAAGTCCATGTTCAGCAATGCTCTTGATGAATCCCCTCACAGTGTCTCCAACCTTGAGATCATCGGTATTGTTTACTTCGCGGTCCACTGGTGGCTTAGCATCATTTGGGGAAAGTCTCGAAGCGCGCGTGGAAAGGAATAGGTGGCCGTTCTGTTTATCGATACTGACTACCGCGGCTCTCAGGATAGAGTCAACAGCAGGGAAAGCATTTCCGTTTTCATAGTCGTCCGAAGTGTCAGTTGGATGCAAAGAGCCGAAGATCCGGGTGGTAAGTTTGACACGAGCGCCGTGGCGTGTATATTTGGTCACTCGTCCACCAACCACCTGTCCGATGGTAACGCTGTCCATAGAAAGTGGCACTTTCTTCAGTTGGTCGCCTTTCGAGAACCCGGTCACGATAACAAACCCTTTCTCGGGGTTGCGAGATACCACGACCAGTGAAGTAATGGAAGCACCCGGTTTCAAAGACGTCTTGAGCTCTGGCACGGTTGTGTTCCGGTGGCGTGCCAAGTTCGAAAAAGAGATGAGCGCCCGGACATCGGATGGTTTCAGCGAAAGGACGATGTTTAACTTGTGCAACTCGGTGATGACACCCTCGACGACATTGCCTACAAGAACGCCAGATATGTCCGTCACGCTTGAAGCAAACGAGGACGTGGCTTGCCGGACGCTAGCCACAATCTGTTGTGCTTCCGGGCGTGCAGAGATGATGCGCACTTTGATTACTTTTCCAGGCGCATATGCACTGGTAAGCTTTGCACCAGTTTCGCTGGGGAAATTTTGATTGGAGTGACTGTAGGCGTGTAAAGGGACATACCTAGCCTCACGTGCGGGTACTATGGCCTTCACATTGTTGAAGAACTCGACCACAAGGTGCTTGTCCGTGACTCGAAATATGACGGCGTGTGCCAGAAGTCCGACCCTGGCATCAGAAAAGGTAGTCAAGATGGGTAACGTAGTGTCCAAGAGTGTTCTTTTGGCCGTCAACACAACTCGATTCCGCTCTGGATCGACTGCAAGCACCTTGAGGTCGGTAAGTAAACAGGAAAGACGGTGGCAGTATCAGCACATACACGGCATTTTATGCTCCCTCCAGCTTTGAATTTCTTCGAAGGATGCTTGAGAGGTATGTCGGCATAGTGTACAGGCCAGATCACTCCATCCACATTCCCAGATATAGACACGAATAATGCGGAATCCGTCAGTCGCTTGACAACCCCCTTCAATATCTCACCAACTTGCACTTGACCAGTTTGTAGGAACCGTTGTTCCATGACGGACGGTCGTAGAGTGAGTTGCAAAATGCCATCAAATGGATGATAGCCAATTACGCGTGCTTTGTGGAAAGTATTTACTCTCCACGGTCCGGAGGAAAGCGACAGTGCGGGAACGTGTTCATCAGAGACGTGTGAAATCTGGATGTCATCAGTCAGGATTGAAACCCCAGCTACGGAATGCTCACATGAACAAATCCCTCTTGGTCGGGTTGAATCTCCATAAGTAACCCTCTCTCCACTTCTACACGGCGTACCTTCACTGAATCCAGGATGGTACCCACAGGGAAGGTGGCATCTAAATGCTGGCCCCCAAGTATACTCTTGGGTTGAAGTCCGATGTGGTGTTCTGCAAGCGTGACAGCGAATCGCGGTGGTGTTGCTCCCGGTAGGTCGTACAGCACCCTTGCTTTTACTTTTTGTCCTACTTTGAATGATTTATGTGGGCTCGGTAAGTGAAATTCGTCGGAGGTCGCATCAAAGAAGCCCAGGATTTGCAAAATGAGGCCATCTGGAGCCACGGCAGTGACCAAGGATTGAACTAGTGACCCCGGCAACACAGATGAAACATTGGTCACTTCAGATATCTAAGATAGGTTCAGCTCGGGGGATGCTATGGGTTAATAACAGACTTGCTAAGGATGAAACAACCACATTAGGATCGTTGGTAAGAGTGCAGATACGACCGTTCGATGACATTTTGATGACAGAGACATCTAGGAGTGCCCCGACCTGTAGTCTTGGCCGCTCGGAACCGTTCTTGTGAGCCTCTCTGAAGGACAAGAATCCGGACACCCCAGATATCCCGAGATCGAAGATGTACCCGTGGTCCTCCACGCTTTTTACGGCCGCGCTTAGGGACTGATACTCGATAAGTATTCTCGCCTACTCTATCACTGAGAGACTCACATAGCCAACCTTCAAATCGACTTTCCGCACCCCCGCGTTGACCTTCTCTGGGAGAAGGCTAAGTTCGACCCTTCGACTAGCTTTGATAGCGTCATCACGAACGCGTGCAAGTCCCGTTACATCGGTTGTGCCCGGGGCATGTGCGTTTATTACAACAGCACGAACGTATTGTCCCACGTAGAACAGATCAGTCAAGTCAGGAACTTGACTAGAACTCTCCGATTTATCATCATCAGACTCAGCGTCCCCAACGCCATCCGTGGACTCGAGCCTCTCAGTGAGCTGAGACGTGATTTGAGTAATCGGAACATGAGCAAAGAGTTGGTTCGGCAGCGAGACCACAATAGCCAGAGGTTGGATTGACATCACTTGGCCAAGTGCCTTCATCCCTGGAACGAGACGCTACAGGAAATTGGCATCAATAACCCAAAGTAGATGCAAAGGCTACCTTGTAATTTAGGTGCTCAATACGGACACCACCTCTCCTCTCCATCTCAGCCTCCGTAGCTTTGCCTTTGACGTTGGATTTGCGCTGTTTACGCTTGACTTGCCCTTGCTTTGTGGACTACGAGACATGAATTCAGTCCTTCACAACAATCGACCCACTCACAGCGAACAGTTCCTGGTCCGCTTCCCTGACCGCCTCTGCCCGAATGGTCTTGACCTCGAGTGGTGTCAAGGAGGTCCCACCTCCCCGTGGAAAGTCGATCTCCTCCAGTATCACCGCGGATGTAGAGGGAATCGGATCCATCTTTTGAGACTTCTTCCCTAACTTTTCGGGTGACAACTTGGCCTTCTTGGACTTTTGGACGGAGGTACCATCCTCGAGACGACGTTTATTTCCCGCCATATGTATATGACTGAGTCGTGGATGGCGTGACGAAATTGGCGACAACCGCTGCGTCCAGTTAGTGTCGGTGCAAATTTTGGTCAGTGCAGGAACACATCCAAATCGGGCGACTGACTAATACGAGCTAACCCACCGTCGTTCGACCGCCAGCTGTCTGCCAACTCACACGACGATGGGTGCGTTTTCGTGTCATCCGCCGCGACAGTAATTGATCACTTTTCTCTTTTAGATTATCAGGTTCGTTCGCGCACGCTAGCATAGTCCTCACCATTTACCTTTCATGCTAGAATCGCGTGGGTTCCAAGTTCGGGGGCGGAGGTGTCGCGGGCGCATCGGAAACGAATGTCGACAGGAGGGAGCGTCTCAGGAAACTTGCATTGGAGACCATCGACCTTGCAAAGGTACGTTCGCATGCTTTTTTCCAATTGCACGGATCTCAAAGTCTTTGCAGGATCCCTACATCCTACGCAACCATCTCGGATCCCTCGAATGTCGACTGTGTTTGACGCTCCACACGAACGAAGGATCGTACCTTGCGCACACACAGGGGAAAAAGCATCAAACGAACCTCGCCAGACGCGCCGCTCGGGATGCGAAGGAAACCCAGCTGATGGTGGCTCCCGCCCAGTCCAGTGTACAGCGAAAAGTCTTCCTCAAAATTGGCCGGCCGGGCTATCGGGTGACAAAAGTTCGTGACAGGGATACCGGAAAAGAAGGCATGATGGTGCAAGTGCATCTTCCTCAGATTAAACCAGGTATCATCCCCCGACGGCGGTTCATGAGTGCTTGGGAACAAAAGCGAGAGCCACCAAACAAGGCATACCAATATTTGATCGTACGTACCCCTAACATGACAGAATACGGGAGGGCTGACGTGCCACCATTAAAAGGTTGCAGCAGAGCCATACGAGACAATTGCCTTTCGCATCCCAGCGAGAGAGATAGAAGATGAATCTGACGATGCTGGATATTGGAATTGGTCACACTGGGATCCCGATACGAAACAATACACCTTCCAATTCATGTTCCGCATGTCTTACTGATTGTTCCTCGACGTAATTTGCAATGAACATCCCTCCCCTCCACGCCCCGTCGGAAGGTATAAATGGATAAGGAACGTTCTCCCATTTTACGAACCCCCGGGCGATTGACGCATTCCCAAGATGGATCAGTTGCGCCGCTTGAACCCGCCTCATAGAGATATGAACAGAATCAATATCAACGTTTATGGGCGAGAGTACGGACATAGGTTTCACGAACGACTTGGCTCCAATGCTCACAGGCAGCAGCCTCGGAATGAGACGGCTGGGGATCATAGACTCGGAGCGTACCTGTCCGTTCTGGTTGGCCTGAGCACACGTAACCTATCCGGAGATTTTCTTGCCCCGTCCGCGTGCTCTTGGGTGAGTGTCCAGCCTTGCAGTAAACCAATATAGCAGCCAAGTACGGCGTACGGCTCTTTACGCATGGGGGATCGAGGCGTCTAACGGCATTTTGCGGCCCACCTGATGACAACCGCCACAGAAACGCAGAACCTCACAGGATCCACGCAAGCAAGCCGGCAACTTATCGTACTCGACAGAAATGAAAGCTTTATTCGTCCTAGCGCGCCATGGGTGTTCGCTATTCCCCTATGGTACACCCAAGGATCGCGTCCTCAACAGACCAAAACAAAAATTTCATACTTCTTATCAATCCTCCGTGATTACGGCGTCATTTCGCAAGTCAGACAGCGGCCCTCGAATTGAATGATTTCAAGCAAGTACGGTAACATGTCAATGAACATGCGCGAGTGCAAAATTATTCACGATAGCAAGCGAAATTACTCTGGAATAAGAAGCACGGAATGATTATGATGAACGTCGTCTGAACATGATCTCCGCCGTCCGGTTGGGTGAACAATTCATCAGGAACCATTGATCTGGAGGCCGTATCCCGTCCTTCAGCTTCAAGTCATAATTTAGCACCAAGTGAGCGATCATCGCGGTCATCATAGTGGAAACAAAAAAACGCCCCGGGCTGTGCAAGATCGCGATTCGTGGCCATCAGTTGTGGAGCCAAGTGTCAAGTACTTTGTGTACGTACCAGGCTCGATTCCCGTGTCCAAATACCAAGTATAACCGATTAGTGGATGCCAACCTGGATTTATGCAACGAATCGTCTCCGGAATCTGAACCTACCAAGAAGCGGAACGCGTCAAATTCAGATGCATTTTCATAATACCGATCATCAAGGTGCATGGGCACTGAGCCAACAGCCAGGTGAGTGCCAGAAGGTATCGTTGTTCCGTCAGAAAACGTGATATCCTCCATGGCCTTGCGGATGATCGGGACTAGTGCGAAAATCAATACTTCAGACATGACAATGTAGGAATCCAACCCACAGAGGCTGGTGCCACTAATCCTCTGAGATTCCCTCAAGAAACTTTCTATTTTCACCATCTTCCCCATCGAATCCTTCGACCACCCATATCGCCCGGTCACCTCTCGCGCTTCCGCGCGCAAGGGTTCCATGTATCTAGGATGTGATACAAGATTCAACAGGGCATGGGTGAGAGTCTGTGTCGGCGTGTTAATCGTGTTCCTTTTCAGAGAACAGGGACAGACCTGAGCCGAAGTATGCAAAGATGCAAAGTTTAACACGAGTATACGCAAGCAGATACTTCGTAGATTCCTGTCCTTTGGTTCGGACACCTGAAGAAGCCAGGTGATCATATCATCCTGGACGCAGAGATAAGCTTGGATACTGTCGTGAGAGGCGCAAGGCGGACCGGAAGGCTACTGGGTAACTCGTTGTTAGGGTTATCGTTGTAATGCTTTAACCGTCCTTCCACGATAGACCCTAATATGTCCATGCAACGTCTCAGACTGCTAGGCGTGTTGGTCAACAAGCGACCAATGATTCTGGAAGCTAAGCAGTCCAAATCGTTGCACCTATTAGTGGTAACGGACATGCTCACGGATGCATTAACTTCGGGAAAAAGTTTACCAAACTTGCTCGAAGAACTATTTGCAGAGCGAACTTTGATTGGACATCGGCGAATTCGGGTGATTGGCCTACAGGAGCTGAGTAACGCCTTGCGGCGGCATCATGAAGCGCGACTTACAAATCGGTAACCCTACGAAAACGCGGTTGCTTGTACGGCATGTCGCTTTCATCACCGCGGAATATGCGGGAACGTTCACCCAGCCTTATAGGACTGCGGTCGGACCTGATTCGCAGGAGTGTAGGGTGTTGAAACTCACCGAATTTACTAGGCGGGAGGATTTCGTTGAACGTCTGACAAATCTCATGGTGGATGTCGGGAAAGATATTGCCGAGCTTGCGTCTGAGCTGGCCATGAAGGACGGTGACGTGGTAAGGATGCGTCTGTGCTTCAAGGCCGAAGGTGTATTTGACTTGAAGAATCTAACATTATTACGTACGTGAAAATCGGTGGAGCCAAAAGGAAGGAAAACGATGGTACGCACGTCTCTCATTGCGTGATCGAAGGACAATTTGTCGTCGGGAATTTTGCGGAGCTCCTCTACGAGTTCAGGGCCTGTCAGCACGACCATCCATCGATCCATCATCGGTACTCTAAAGAATCTGTCTTTGTACTAGATTCGAGGTGAGCCAATTAAAGGGAAAATTTGGGGAGGGACAGACTAGATCATAGCCTTCCTGGACCATGGATCTGGCATGCAAAACGAACTTCACAGCGCCATAGTAGGAGAGAAGGGGACCTGATGGCCCGACAGAAGGGATATCATTGAGCTGCACGAAGGGTCAGTCATGGAGGGTACGCATGACAACGTCGAGGAGTAAACACGCCTTGGACGGCCATCGAATACGGTCGATGAGGAAAATGGCTACCAGAGCGACGGCCAAACCACACAACAGAAGACCAGCACTGTCCATGGGCGGAACGTCGGGGGTAGAGGGAGGCGGAGGGCATTTCGGGCAGTGCTCCCATGGAAAGGTATTTATGTCGAGCAAAGCGGTGAAATGGAATTAGAGTTAGAACGCTCTTGGTAGCGGCTAGATTAGATTCATGGCAAGAGTCCGAGCAAGTGGCGCGGAGTGTTGGACTGGCTGGATTTTCCGCCCTGCTGTGCCGGGCTCTCGAGTACATGGGAAGCGGTCGCCGTCGCATCACTGACTGGCCTCGATCTCGGTGCTTCGTCATGTCAACGACCAATGAGTGGCAACGCCCTCCATGGAATTCCAGTCAAATTTAGCGCACGCATCAGACAATCGTCCTTGCGAGGGATATGAGGTCTTCTGACGAGACAAACATCACCACAAAAAGTCATCCAGCCAAGGTCCATCTCCGCATTTCTGGCCTTTTCGGGCGTCGAACCTCCACATAATGAACGGGCTGGACTGCCACGCGACGGATTGGTACGGCTCTAGTACGTATTTGGCCCACGATCACTTCAATATGTAGATCGCGCTCCAGCAAGTCGACAGATTCTCGCGTAATCGCGGAAGTGAACACGTACCCCCATCGAGTTCGGGCGAACACTTGTGGGAGAATGCTCATCGAGGAAAACACGATTATCATGAGGACGAAAGTATTCAAGCAGTTTCGCTTCAGAGTGGTAGCGCTATTTTGGGGTCGAAGTTCTCGGAACACACGACGCGGGAGAACTGTATAATTTCCTGAATTTCAGTGTTGTTCATGCTCTATAGCGCGTAATCATAATTATCACAAGCATAGAATAACAAGTCGTTCCTGCGGACGGCGCACAGCGCCGTAGAGTGTGGGTTAAACTACAAATTGCGGATGAGTCCTCGAATACGAAGCTAGCGGCAAATTAGATAAATGTAACAGAAGACCGACTGATCAACCAAGTCAAGCCGTTTCCGTTACAGAATACCTGAATGATGTCAGAGGGACGAAAGGAGGACGAAAGGAGGACATCGCACTTCCGTTTACTCAGCCTTCGTCGACGTGTCCTTTCTTTAGTTTCCTCAGCCCCGGTCGCCGCTTTCGTCGGTGAATTTCCCATTGTCGGCGTGGCATCGTCCTGAGCCATGGGTACATAGTCTGGTAGGGGATTTTTTGCCGAAAAGGAGGATGACCTCTTCCGCAGGAGTCTTGGTTCTTGAATATACATAGCAGGTTTCCCTTCGAAATGCGCACCCTCCAATTCACGATCGTTTGGATATCGATGTTGCCAAGTTGCGGATTGGGGCGGGGGAGGTTTGTACTGCGGCTGGGGTTGTCGAGGCTGAAGTGGTGCTGGCATCACAAGACGTTTCGGAAGGTGACGTATTCGAGGGGGTTCTGGGGGCTTGTTTTGTATGGTGGAAGAGAATCGTGTAGTCACGCTGTTCCTCGCGGAAATACCGAGGGGCGAGTGTACGGTTTTATGTGTATGGTCATGAGGTGGAACGATGTTCTTCGTCAATTGTGTTTCCCGTGGCAGAGGGCTCAAGGGAGGTGGTGGGGCATGTTGTGGCGACGGTGGAGGACTTGGGCCATGCAATCCGGATTCATATCGGGGCGGAGGAACGACGGACGTTTCCATTCGATAGGGGACGTAAGGCGCAGCGTCAGGCTCGTGATGGAGTGGGAGGTTACTGGGTATGTCAGGCATGTTGTCTGCAAAATGGCATT
>JBBPKF010000202.1:0-15655 GCA_038089175.1 Binderoboletus segoi | reverse complement strand
AGAAAGAAACTTGGTTTCAGAAGGATGAGAAATGCCATCCTAGTCATGAACGCTGACAGTTCTGAAAACACAGCAGGAACTATCAAATTTATGTCCAGAATGACACTCACCATTCGTGGACCAACACCATACACTCACGTCCAAGATTTCTACATAACAGATCTTGGAAAAGAAGATATCATCCTTGGCCATCCATGGCTTAAAAAGCACAACCTGGTCATCAACTGGAGAACCAGAAACCTTCTCATCAAAGAAAAGACGGAAGAACCCGTGGTTGAGGAATGTTATCAGCTCACCACATTTATCAACAAAGTTACACTATCCACGGAAATAGCACAAAATGCCCAGAAAGTTGAAGTAACTCTCCCTGAAGCATACAAAGACTTCAAAGACGTATTCAACGAACCTCCAAAAGGAGAACTACCCCCGAACCAAGGAAGGTTTGACTTCCCCATCGTAACAGATGACGAATTCGTCCCGAAAGTCACCAAAGTCTACCCCCTCAACCTGACCGAACAACAGGTGTGCAAAGACTTCATTAAGGAAAAGACGGAAAACAGCAAAATCGTCCCCTTGACATCCCTGCAAGCATCCCCTTTCTTCTTTGTAGGAAAGAAAGATGGAAAACTTCGTCCATGTCAAGATTACAGGTACTTAAACTCACACATGGTCAAAAATGCATACCCTCTCCCAATTATCTCCAAACTCTTCAACAAGTTCAAAAACGCCAAGTTCTTCCACAAGTTCGACATTTGTTGGGGATACAACAACATCCTTATTGAAAAAGATAGTCGATGGAAAGCAGCGTTCATCACGTCCGAGGGATTATTCAAACCCCAGGTCATGTTCTTCAGTTTTTCCAATGCCCCGCCCCACTTTCAAAACATGATGAACCACATCTTCCGAGATATGATAGCAGAAGGCTGGCTTGGAATATACATGGACGACCTCGGTTTTGCTTCCCCGGACATCTCCACTCACCAAATGTGTACCTGTCGAGTTCTTGACCGGTTCCGTCAAGAAAAACTGTATCTAAAACTGTCAAAGTGCATGTTTGACGCCCCCAAAATGGAATATCTTGGCATGGTTATAAAAGAAGGACAAGTCTGCCTTGACCCTCACAAAGTCAAAGCAATCGAGGATTGGAAACCGCCCACCATGGTCAAAGGGGTGCGGTCGTTTTTAGGTTTTTGCAATTTCTACCGAAAATTCATACCCAACTACGCGGATCTGGCTCACCCCCTAAACGACTTAACAAAGAAAGAACTCTCATGGAAATGGGAGGAAGCGCAGCAACAAGCATTTGAAGCCCTGAAAAAGATCTTCATTAGCCAACCAGTATTGCGAATGCCGGACTCCACCAAACCCTTTGCAATCATGACCAATGCCTCTCTTGTAGCCTCTGGAGGTGTTCTTCTACAAAAAGATGGCAATGGAGAGTACCACCCGTGTGCCTACCACTCCCAAACGTTCATCGACATGGAAAGAAACTACGACATTTATGATCATGAACTCCTCGCTGTCCTCCACACACTCGAAACCTGGAAACACTACCTACGAGGAGCAGGACACCCAGTAATGGTCTTCACAGACCACAAAAATCTCACATACTTCTGCGCCCCCCACAAACTCTCATGTAGACAAGCGTGATGGATGTTATTTCTCCAAGACTTTGATTTACAATTCATTAGCGTACCGGCAGCACAAGTGGCCCCAGCCGACACATTATCTCACTATCTCTATCCCACAACATATGAGAATGACAATGAGGATGTCATGCTATTACCCGACACCCTGTTTATCAAAACCCTTGATTTGTCTATCGCCAACAAGATTGCTCAATCTTCGTCATTCGACCCTTTCATTTTATTGGCATTGGCCGCTATCGATGAAAAGAACTCCCCAATTCCCAGATTCCCACTATCTGACTGGCATTTCAAAAACAGCCAGCTATATTTCCAGAATCAACTTTACATTCCAGCTGAATTCCGGAACAATGTAGTTCAACATTGCCACTGCTCTTCTACCGCAGGTCATGGCGGTATTGTCAGAACTCAAACTAGAGTCATGTGCAACTACTGGTGGCCTGGACTCGCCACTTTCATTCAAAAATTTGTCAATGGCTGCCCACAATGCCAAGCCAATAAAGTCAACACCCACCCAATGACCCCCCCTACTTCCCAATTCCGTCTTCTGCCACACGCCCTTTCCAACAGGTCTCGGTTGACCTCGTCACCGATCTTCCTGCCGTGGATGGCCTAGACTCCATCATGGTCGTGGTCGACCATGGCCTTTCAAAGGGGGTAATTCTCTCCCTTTGTTCAAAAACTATTGATGCCGCGGGTGTTGCTGACTTATTTTTCAAACACGTGTTCACACGTTTCAGCCTTCATGATAAAATCATCTCAGACAGAGGTCCACAATTTGCATCTGCCTTCGCAAAAGAACTCGCAAGGCTCCTAGATTACTCCTTAGCCTTATCAACATCATACCATCCTCAGATGGACAGTCAAACTGAACGAATGAATCAAGAATTAGAAACGTACCTGTGCATGTTCTGTTCAACTCAGCCAACCAATTGGGTCAAAATGTTACCCTATGCGGAATACTGTCATAACTCCTCCATCCACTCTTCTACAAAACAAACCCCATTCTTCACCATCCTCAGATATGAACCCAGATCTCATCCTTCAATCAGCAAAATGTTCCTCCTGGAACTAAAAAGCCGCATAGACACCCTGGAAGAAGCCAGGAATGAGGCCCTTGCTGCACATGAAAGAGTGGCCCTTATCATGAAAAATCACATCAGATCAAAAACCCCAACTTGGAAACAAGGGGATAAAGTATGGCTGGAAGCCTGCAATTTGAAATTCCCTGGCAGAACCCCAAAACTTACGCAAAGAAGGTTCGGACCATTTACCATAGACAGGGTAATAACATGGTGGGCATACCGCCTCAAACTTCCCCCAACATGGAAAATACATCTGGTCTTCCATGCATCTCTCCTCTCCCCCTTCCGCAGCATGGAAGAATATGGAATGCCGTTCATCAAACCACCCCCGGAAGAAGTAAACGGGGAAGAACAATATGAAATTGAAGCAATCTTGAGTCATCGAGGCTCCATGAGGCAGTGTCACTATCTGGTATGCTGGAAAGGCTATTCATCAGCAGAAGACACATGGGAACCCAAAAGCAATTTCAGTGGAGCTTCAACCTTGCTGAAAGCATATAAGAAGG
This sequence comes from Binderoboletus segoi, assembly GCA_038089175.1. Lineage (NCBI taxonomy): Eukaryota > Fungi > Basidiomycota > Agaricomycetes > Boletales > Boletaceae > Binderoboletus > Binderoboletus segoi. Next base: position 12,418 of record JBBPKF010000202.1, on the reverse strand, counting down.
CATACCAACTTCACTGAATGACATGCCCCTCTTTAATTTCATTCCCTCCTGTAACCGCATTCCCAAAGACTTCTGGTCTCAAATTGCTGAAGAATACTGCAAAGAACAAGAAATGTCTCACACTTCATCTCCAACCTCATCCCACACATCTACCCATGAACTTGCAGAATGAGTCAGAGATAGCAACATCTCACCACCTTCCTCCGCCTTCGCGCAAATACCTGCCCTTCCCAGATCCGATATCATTCTACCTGATTTCATTCCTCTTCGAATTCACCGCCTCCCTATCATTTTTCAAAGACACATTATCGTTGCTGTACTTGAAGACCCCAGTCTAACTTTCTTGGTCGAACACAACCTCCATTACCTCCATTCCCTCACATTACCTGGACTCGTCCAAACCTATCATTGCCTTGCATTATGCAGAACCTCTTTCGCAAATATCCAACCATCTTTTGCCAACGCCACATGCATAGACCTCACAAACCAAGCCCTGGTTGAAACAGTCCAATCCCTCTTGTCCACCCTCATTAACACCAGCATGCTGGATATCATAGATGGGCTAGCCCCAATTATGTTCAAAGATCTACTCAAAGATGTCCTACCACAACTGTCAGAGGAAGAATTCAAAGAACACTTCCAAGAAATCACGTATAATCCCAAAGTGTCCCTGGCACCTGCACCAGTTTCCCTTGCTGAACGAATTTCATCCCCACCCCCATCCTTTCATCCAGAACCCACACTTCGTCGTTCCTCTAAACAATGGTTCCATCCTGTATGTCGAACATGGACAGGAAAGAAAAGAGAAATCATGGACGAAAAGCTTAAGGATTACGCTGGGGCAACAAATGTTGATTATGAATCATCCTCTGACAACGAACTATCCTACCCAACCACCTCACCTGACTCGTTATGAACTTTGTGCAATCAATGGGGACATCTTTGAGCTGCCTGCCCCTCTTACGTCTGTCCATTCTGCAAAGTAGAAAACCCCAGACATTGGACCCATACCTGCCCTATGAGGTTTTGTGGCCATTGCGGCGAAGAAGGCCATATTGTGGATGATTGTCCCTTCAAAGAATGAACCTCCCTTGTCACAGAACCCCGGGAGACGGAGGATTGACTGGAACATGGCATGTTCCAGCATAAGAACAGGGTAATGTTACAAATTTCCCTTCTTTTCTTCTTGCTCGCCCTACTCTGCCACTTCCTTCTCATAGACACTTGGGGATATGCCACCTTATGATTAGCCATGAGTACATTCTTTCTCTTCCTTACTTTACATTTGATTCTACTCCTGTACATCTATCAATATGGTTACTTCCCGCTCTGACTCAGGTATAGCTGCCTTCCAGAGACCGGTTTCTATTACCTTCTTTCACATTCCAAATCTCGGTCATCCACAGCACGTTAGTCATGTCTTTTACATCATTATCTGATTTCTCTGATGTTCTATCGCTTTCCTTACACCTGCCCTCAAGTTCTCTCTCTCTGTACTTAAGTTGCTACTGCACACAGTGTTCGGCATTCTGTTCTTTTGTACTCCACCTGCAAATAGAGCAGTCTCTTTCTTAGGCATCATCAACCTAAGTTAGCTATTCAACCTTGTGGTGCTAGCCATCTCTAGCAGCTGTGTCCTCAAGTGTTGCCTTGCCGCGACACTGATCTTGTGATTGACCAAACGGTATCAAGCCCGTCAAGGTCGCCGAACCCACGAAAGTGTAATTCCCGTGTCGTGTTCATTCACTCTGGAATAGGGTGCTCTCTTACCTTGAGCGTCATCCAGCCATTAGCTGAAGAACCTACGGAAGGTTGAAGGTTGTTATGCAAGTCTCTACTTACAGCTTAATAACCTCAAGCTGTGTGGAGTTGGAGGGGTTGACTATTTGTATGCCTTCAAAGAGGCCTCCAGTTTTGCTTCCAGAGGTTTGGCCTTGGCCATGTGAGCCTGGGCTGCTTGAGAGGTGGGCTTCGAGCAATCCTTGGCCATGTGGCTGGCCTGGCTACAGAACATGCACAGATTGTTGTTGAAGCAGCATGTGCATTCTGCTGCAGTGAGTCTACTGTCCTCTCTGAGCTGGAACGATAAGTCTGTTGCCAGAGGAGCAGAAGCTCTGGAGGGGTTTGCATTGGCAGGCTCCTCCTTAGGAGAGCTGGAGGGACCAGCAGAAGGGGCAGATGGGGTGGAGAATTTGTCGGAGGATCTGTGATGGTCGGGAAAGGATTTTGCTTGACAACTGAGTTCTGATTTATGCTCCCAGTAGTGAGCGTCGATGGCGTGGGCAAGGTGATGGAGTTTGGAGAGGGTAGAAGGCTTGCTAATGCGAGAAATTTTGTTCTTGATGCAGTCTGGAAGGCCATTGTAGAAGTGGTGCTGGAGGGCACCATTTCTGTAGCCCCAGACCAGTGAAGCGATCTGATTGAAGTCTATGAAGTATTGGTTGATCTTCTGACCATCTTTCATGGTCAGTTGATCGAGCTGATGCTCCACATCTCCGACAGGGTCGTGCGATCTGAAGTTGATCTGGAGCTTCAGGATGAACTCCTGATAGTCGTCCATCCAGAGCAGGCGGAGTGCTGGATCTTCCAATTGGAGGAGATCTGGTTTGAACCATTCGAGTGCCATGCCCTTGAGGTAGGACTGGGTGAAAGTGACCCTAGTGTGGTGGGATGCAAAGGCTTTCAGGCAATTCTGGAAATTGAGTTTGCATTGGACTAAGAAGACCTGGAGTTTGTGGGGGTCCAATCCATCAAACTGGTCCAGTTCTCAGACTTTGGTCCACTGTGCAGATTCAGAGGATTTTCATTTTGATGAGCATGTGAGGCCCCAGATTGTGCTGGCCAGGTTGGCGAGCATGTCATGAGGGATCTGCTCATCTTCAGAACTGGAGGGGTCTGACTCGTCTTCAGGGAGATCGGAGTCGCTGTTGGAGGGGTTACCTCCAGGCAAGTCCGGATTTCCAGAGTTTGTTCTATGAGTGACGGGGATATGGAAGGAAAGTGGATTCGAAGGGGAGTCTTCATCTGGGAGTTCCTCAATGCACGCCCCAGGGGTAGGAAAAAACTGAGGGAGGCGTGGTTGGGATGCGGAAGATGCAGTCCATCTGGCAGAGAAGCTCCAGAACTGATTGACAACTTCTGGGCCTCAATGGTCGCTGCCAAGAGCACTGAGGGGATCATGTTGGGGGGACAAAGGAGCATTGGTCATAGCACAAGAGCAGGATCTGGTGTTCATAATGAGTGGAACAGGATAGGAATTCTCTGCAAGTGTGGAGTCTGAATATACTGTTAAGACCATGTCGGACAATCTCTGAGGCAACTCTGGAGGTCCAGAGTTCTGAGTGATTTGGGACTTGGCTTCACCTTATGTGGTGCACCCTTACAAGAGTTCCGGTGTCCCGAATTTGCAGAGGTTCAGAGTGGGGACGGAAGGTCAGAGTTGAGTTGTCAAGACTCAGAGATGGAGTGGGGAGAAGGTCAGGTCAAGTTGATATTTGGACTGAGGTATGTACAGACAGAGTATGGAGTTTATATACTGGAGGAAAGTCGAATTACTAAGGAGTCCGGAGGTCGGATAAGTAATGTACCGGAGGTGCTGCAGAGCTGTGCTCCACAGTTGACACTGCACGAAGGAGTCTGAGGAGCAGAACTAATATGAATATGGATAGGAATGGAATGGAATGGAATGATATGGAATAGAGAACATAGCCTGAGTCTAAAAGAAAATGGATCAAAGATGGAACAGAAGTGGAATGGAGTTGTCTATGAGGGGTCAGAGATGGTCAGAACTGACCGGAGATGGTGCGGAGGACCGGAGTTGGTCCGGGATATGACACCGAAGAAAAACCTGTAGCACAGGATTTTTGAAAAGGGAGCATATACAGTCAACAAAACAACTCCCTACCGTAAAACTTTCACCCATGTATGTAACAGATAGCAATAACAAGGCATCCCATCTCTTGATCTCCCTACGTGGAAATGGAAAGAAAGTCAACACAAAAGCACTCCTTGACAGCGGTGCAACAGAGTCCTTCATATCTTGGGACTTTCTCCAATGCAAGAAGCTCAGATTCAGAAAAATGAGAACGGCAATCCTTGTGCAAAATGCAGACGGATCAGAAAATAAAGCTGGAACTATCAAGTTCATGTCCCAGATGACGCTCACTATCCAAGGACCCACCCCATACACTCACATCCAAGATTTCTATGTAACAGATCTTGGAAAAGAAGACATCATACTGGGCCACCCATGGCTCAAGAAACATAACCCAGTCATCAACTGGAGAACCAGAAACCTCCTGATCAAGGAGAAAGTCAAAGAACCTGTGGTTGAAGAATGTCATCAACTTACCACATTCATCAACAAGGTCACCTTGTCAACGGAAATAGCACAAAATGCCCAGAAAGTCGAAGTCATCCTTCCTGAAGCATATAAAGACTTCAAAGATGTTTTCAATGAACCTCCTAAAGGAGAACTTCCCCTGAATTGTGGGAGATTCGATTTCCCCATTGTAACAGATGATGAATTTATCCCCAAGGTTGCAAAGGTCTACCCCCTCAACCCAGCAGAACAACAGGCATGCAAAGACTTCATCAAAGAAAATATGGAAAATGGCAAAATTATCCCCTTGTCCTCACCTCAAGCATCTCCCTTCTTTTTTGTAGGAAAGAAGGACAGCAAACTTTGCCCATGCCAGGATTACAGGTACCTAAAATCACACACGGTCAAAAACGTGTACCTGCTCCCAATTATCTCTGAACTCTTCAACAAGTTCAAAAATGCTAAATTCTTCATCAAATTCGACATCCATTGGGGATACAACAACATCCTCATCGAAGAAGAAAGTCAATGGAAAGCAGCGTTTATCACATCGGAAGGTCTGTTTGAATCCCAGGTCATGTTCTTTGGTTTCTCCAATGCCCCACCCCACTTCCAAAATATGATGAATCGCATCTTCAGAGATATGATAGTGGAAGGATGGCTTGGAATCTATATGAACGACCTCAGCTTCACCTTCCCTGACATCTTCACACACCAAACATGTACCAGATGAGTTCTTGACAGGTTTCATCAAGAAAAACTGTACCTTAAATTGTCGAAATGCATGTTCGATGCTCCTGAAATGGAATACCTCAGCATGGTTATCAAGGAAGGACAAGTCTGCCTTGACCCTCATAAAGTCAAAGCAATTGAGGAATGGAAACTGCCCACCATGGTTAAAGGCATGTGGTTGTTTTTAGATTTTTGCAACTTTTACTGAAAATTTGTACGCAACTATGTGGATCTCGCCCACCCTCTCAATGACCTAATAAAGAAGGAACTCCCTTGGAAATGGGAGGAACCCCAACAAAAAGCATTCGATGCCTTGAAAAAGATCTTCATTAGTCAACTGGTACTGCAAATGCTGGACTCCACCAAACCATTCGCAATCATGACCAACGCCTCCCTCATAGCATCCGGAGGTGTTCTCCTGCAAAAAGACAGCAATAGAGAGTATCACCCATGTGCCTACCACTCCCAGATGTTCATCAACACTGAAAGAAACTATGACATCTATGATCATGAATTGCTGGCAGTCCTACACACTTTAGAAACATGGAAACACTACCTGTGAGGAGCAGGACACCCAGTGATGGTCTTCATGGACCATAAAAACCTCACCTACTTCCGCACACCACATAAGCTATCCCATCGACAAGCACGATGGATGCTTTTCCTGCAAGACTTTGACTTACAATTTGTTAGTGTGCCCACAGCACAAGTAGCCCCGGCTGACACCTTGTCCAGATATCCCTATCTGGCAACCTATGAGAACGATAATGAAGATGTCACCTTACTTCCAGACACCTTATTCGTCAACACCCTTGATTTGTCCATTGCTGATAAGATCATGCAATCATCATTCTATGACCCATTCATTCTATCGGCTTTGGCCGCAATTGACAAGAAGAACTCCCCTATCCCCAGATTTCCCCTATCTGACTGGCATTTTGATAATGGCCAGCTCTACTTTCAAAACAGGTTATACATCCTGGCCGAATTCTGCAACAACATCGTAAAACACTGTCACTGCACTTCCACTGCTGGACACAGCAGCATCCTATGCACACAAACCAGAGTCATGCATGACTACTGGTGGCCTGGATTGGCCACGTTTGTCAGAAAATTCATCAATGGCTGTCCACACTGTCAAGCAAATAAGGTCAACATGCATCTGACCACACCCCCGTATTTCCCTATTCTGTCCACAGCCACTCGTCCTTTCCAACAGGTATCGGTCAATCTTATCACTGATCTTCCCACAGTGGACGGCCTCGACTCCATCATGGTCATGGTCAACCATGGCCTTTCGAAGGGGGTAATCCTCTGTCCTTGTTCTAAAACAGTCAATGCAGCAGGTGTTGCCAAATTGTTTTTCAAGCATATGTTCATCAGGTTCGGCTGCACGACAAGGTCATATCGGACAGGGGTCCACAATTCACATCAGCTTTCACAAGGGAGCTTGCAAGGCTCCTCAACTACTCCCTATCTCTATCCACAGTCTACCATCCTCAGACAGATGGGCAGACTGAACGTATGAATCAGGAACTAGAAATGTACCTTCAGATGTTCTGTGCCACCCAACCAACCAAATGGGTCAAGATGTTACCTTACACAGAATATTGCCACAACTCTTTGGTACATTCCTCCATGAAACAAACCCCATTTTTCGTTATTTTCAGATATGAACCATGATCACACCCTTCATTAGGAAAAACCTTCCTCCCAGAACTCAAAAACCGCATGGAAACTCTAGAAGAAGCTAGGAATGAGGCCCTTGCCACACATGAAAAAGTGGCTCTCATCATGAAAAATCGCATCAAAACATGTGCACCATTTTGGAAAACTGGAGATAAAGTATGGCTAGAAGCAAAGAATTTGAAATTCCTGGGCAGAACACTGAAACTGACACAAAGAAGATTCGGTCCTTTTAGCATCAAATGGGTAATAATGCCATGGGTGTATAGGCTCAAACTTCCTCCCACCTGGAAGATTCACCCCATTTTCCATGCATCCCTCTTATCCCCATTCTGCAGCACAGACAAATATGGAACTCCATTCATTGAACCACCCCCGAAGAAATAGACAGGGAAGAACAGTATGAAATCGAAGTGATCATGAGTCACAGAGGTTCCATGAGGCAGCACCACTATCTAGTGTGCTGGAAAGGCTATTCGTCTGCAGAAGACACCTGAGAACCAGAGGACAATTTCAGTGGAGCTTCAACTTTGTTGAAAGCATATAAAAGAAAGCACAAACTCTGACGAACCGCATGCCCCTCTTTACCTTTCATCCCTCCTGCAACAGAGTACCCAAAAACTTCTGGTCCAACATAGCTGATGAATACCTCAAAGAACAAAACATGACATGCTCTTCCTCCCCCACATCCTCCCATTCATCCATGTGCAAACTCGCACAATGCATTCGTGAAAACACCATCACTCCACCCCCTGAAGAAACCCCCTTTGCTTTTGCTCAAGTTCATCCCATTGTTACGCTGCAAGCAAAGACTTGCGTGACTTCAACCCTTCGTGGGTTCCTCAGCTGATGGCTGGACGATGCTCAAGGTGAGAGAGCACCCTATTCCAGAGTGAACGAGCGCGACATGGGAATTATGTGTCCACGGGCTCGACGTTGACGGACTTAATACCGTAGAGTTGACTACAGATATGGTGTCGCGGCAAGGCAACACTCGAGGACACAGCTGCTAGAGACGGCTAGCACCACAAGGTCGAATAGCTAACTTAGGTTGACGACACCTAAGAAAGAGACTGCTCTGATTGCAGGATGATACAGAAAGAACAGAATGCCTAACACAGTGCATGGTAGCGACTTAAGTACAGAGACGAGTGGGAGAAGGGCTGGCATATAGAAGGGGAAGGAACGTTGAAGAAGGCAGAAGATGATGTAAAGGAAATGACTAAAGTCGCTGCGGATTACCGAGATTTGGAATATGAAGGAATGTAAGAGAAACCGGTATCTGGAAAGCAGCTAAGTCCGAGTCATGCGGGGAAGTGTCCGTATTCGTAGATGAAACATAAAAGAAGTAAGCGTAGTGTGAGAAGCAGTATAAATGTACAAGTAATGCCGCGTAGCAGTTGCTGGAGTATAGTGTCTGTGATGGTAAAGAAGTAACGGGTCGTTGTGGTACAAAGGAGTAGTAAAAGGGAAAATCGTAACACCCATAACCAGAAATGCCGTCATCCTTCCTGAATTCATCCCACTACATATCCATTGTCTTCCCCTCCCATACCAATGTCACTTCTACATAGCATGCCTCAAAGACCCAGGCCTCACCTTTTTAATTGAACACAACCTTCATTTTCTTTGCTCCCCAGTTTTACCTGGATGTCATATCCTGGGTCCACAAGTCCAACTTCGACCCTCTGAGGTCACTCCAATACCAACTCCGTCCAACTCCGATCTGATTTCCGTTTTGTACCTATGCTATGCTTTAACATTCCATTCCATTGTGATACGCTCCATTCTGTTATGTTCCATATTCTTACGTTCCATTCCATTCTATCCATATTAGCATTAGTTCTGCTACCTAGACTCCTCCATGCAGTGTTAACTGTTACAATTTTACCTCTCTCATGTCATCGCTCCTCGGTTCTTGTTAATTGTCCTTACACTTCATCAGATCTTACTCCTACTTTGGCTCGTCTTTGTCTTGATCGGACTCAACCCGTCATTCTAAGTATCATCTCCTTATTGGTACTTCGTGTCCCCTATCCTCCCATCCGATATAACGGCCTTGTTGTCATTGCATATTAGTCTGCGCAGCAGCGGTTTGTCATTCTCGTTCTATTAACTTCCACTGCATTCCATGCTGCGCGTTTCATGACTCATCATTTCTCTTCCGTATATAATCGTATGTCATGTACTACCATTACTCAGCTTGATCTGCGCAATCACCACGCAGTCTTCCTCAATCTCGAGTGCACGAAACCCTTCGTTCGTTGCATTTGTTGAAATAACTGTCAACCTAGAAGACACTGACCTTAGTACAGTGATCTCTAAATCCGATAGAGGTCCAGATCCGAGTGTGGTGTACTAAGACAAGGAACTGCGTCGCATCCTGCGTAACAGTTAACTGTGGAGCACAGCTCCGCAGCACCTCTGGTACACCTCCTACCTGACCTCCGAACTCCTTAGTCATCTGCTTTCTCCATAGTATATAAACCCCATACTCTAGCCTGTAAAGACCTCAGTTCGAATATCAACAAAACTTGACTACCTCTCCTCCGATTTGAACCTTGACGGTTCTCCTCTGACCTCCAACCCTCCAACCAATTCCGCTCCGTAAATCTGGGACCAGGACTCATGCAAGGGCGCACCACATATGGTGAAGCCAAGTCCTGTCCGACCAGGCTCTGGAGTTCCGGAGTTTCCTGGAGTTAGTCTGACCCAGTTTAACAGTATATTCGAACTCCCACTTGCAACGAAGTCCATGTACCAATGGCTACTAGAGTCACTCAGGCCCACACTCGGCCATCACCAATGCCCCTTCGTCTCCCTGCTACAACCCCCTGAACGCCTTTGGCAACAGTCGCCGAGGCCCAGACCTCATTGAACAGTTCCACAGTTTTTCTGCTAGACAAAATTCCGGTTCCACTTCCCAGGGACCACCTCCTCGCTCAGAAACTCCTACTCCCAGAGCTCATATTGAGGAGCTTCTGGATGACCCCAGCACCCCACACACTCCACCCCCATTTCACACCCCAAGTAATCACAGCAACCCCGGAGATCCGGATGAGCCCAGAGACAACCCCTCTGATGGCAATTCTGATTTCCAAGGGGACGACTTAGATCCCAAATCCTCCCGAGACAAGCAGATCCCCGGCGACACCCTTGCCAATCTGGCAAATGCCATCTGCGGCCTCGCTCGCTCCTCCCCCCACAAACCCTCCAAAACCTCACAGCGAACCAAAGTCCGAGAACTGGACCAGTTTGACAGGATGGAACCCCACAAACTCTGGGTCTTCTTGGTTCAATGCAAACTAAACTTCCAAGATCGCCCCAAAGCCTTCACCTCTGACCATGCCAAGGTCACATTCGCCCAGTCCTATCTCAAGGGCATGGCATTAGAATGGTTTGAACTGGATCTCCTGCAGATGGAGGATTCTGCACTCTGTCCACTCTGGATGGACAGTTTCAAGGAGTTCGTCCTTGAGCTCCAAACCAACTTCGGACCACACGACCCCATCGGAGATGCAGAGCACCAACTCAATCACTTGGCCATGAAAGATGGTCAAAAGATCAACAAATATGTCATAGAATTTAACTGGATCACTTCGCAAGTCTGGGGCTATGGAGATGGTGCCCTCTGGCACTATTTCTATAATGGCCTCCCGGACTGCATCAAGGATGAGATCTCCCACATCGGAAAACCCTCCATGCTCATAGACCTCCGTCAACTCGCTCATGTGATCGACGTGCACTACTGGGAGTGCAAGTCAGAACTCAATCATCAGACGAAGCCTTCCCCCAATCCTCTGAAGTCTGACAAAACCCCTGCCACTTCCACTGGTTCCTCTGGCTTCTCCAAAGAGTCCAAGGGTAAATCTGCCAGCACCTCCAGCACCTCCAGAGCATCCACTCCTCCTAAGCTGGACTTGTCATCCAAGCTTGGAAAGGACGGTAAGCTCACAGTGGCAGAGCGCAAGCGCCGCTTCGACAACAACTTGTGCATGTTCTGCGGTCAAGCCGGCCACATGGCCAAGGAGTGCTTGAAGTCCACTTCTCGAGCGGCCAAGGCTCGCGTAACCAAGACCACAACTCCGGAAGCTAAACCAGAGGCCTCCTTGGAGGCGAAAAAATAGTCAGCAGCCTCCGTGACTCTGCACGGACTGGAGGTTGCATTGACTCTTCCTGTGCTCCAAAGGAGATCCGACTTAACGTGTCCGCTCTTTCTGACCCCAGATCACTTATGCCCTCTGTCTCTCTGATATCGTATGACATCCCTTCCTTCCCCACATTGTTAGACTCCGGCTCCTCCGATTGTTTCATAGATAGTAACTTTGTCAATAAACATGGACTTTCCCCTTACCCCGTTCCTCCACTCCAACTCCGTCTCTTCGACAGAACCTCAAACTCCACAATCACTCAAGCCATCAACCTCTCCGTCCGTTTCAAAACTGGCAATATCACTTCAACGACATTCTATGTCACTCTGCTGGATGGTTCTTGTTCCCTTGTGCTAGGACACAACTGGCTCGCCCACTACAATCCGTTGATTGATTGGGTCTCAAACAGTATCTCATTCCGCTCACCTGGACAAGCCATGCCCATGACCCCAAGCTCATCCCTGCAGCCTCCGTCCCCTACTCCTATGGCTGACCCTGTCCCCTCCGATCCACCATGTTTCTCCGACCGCAAGGCTCCACCAATCATGCTTATCAGCACTCCGGCCTTCGCACTCACCTGTTGCCTAGAGGGCTCCATGCAGTTTAGTCTGCAACTCTGCCCTCAGGAGAGCAATCTCCGCTCTGCTTCTGCCGCTCCTGAACCAGTCGATCTCTCCAGAGTTCCTCCGGAGGATCACGACTTCGTGGATGTGTTCAGTAAATGCAAGGCCTCCACCCTTGCTCCACACTGCCCGTTCGATCTAAAGATCGATCTGGAAGAAGGTGCATCCCCTCTGATAGGCACCACCTATTCCCTTTCCCCATCTGAGCTTGAGCCCCTTTGAGCGTTCCTCAATGAACATCTCTCCATGGACTTTATCTGCCTGTCATCCTCCGCTCATGCTGCTCCAGTCCTCTTTGTCTGCAAGAAGGATGGTTCACTCCACCTTTGCATTGACTTCTGAGGCCTCAACAAGATCATGAAGAAAGACCGCTATCCACTCCCCCGCATCTCCGATCTCCTAGACACTCTGAGCTGTGTGAAAATCTACACCAAGCTCGACCTCCAGCATGCATACCACTTGGTCCACATCACTGAGGGCGACGAATGGAAGACTTCCTTCTGGATGCGCTATGGATCGTATGAATGGCTTGTCATGCCATTTGGACTTACCAATGCCCCTGCGGCTTTCCAGCAGTTCGTCAATTCCATCTTCACAGATCTCCTTGACGTCTCCGTGATCGTATACCTGGACGACATCCTCATCTTCTCCGCTGACCACGCATCCCACAAAGAGCATGTCTGCGAAGTTCTCTGGCAACTCCGGAAACATGGACTTTATGCCAAACTGGAAAAATGCGAATTCCATACTGACTCCATGGAATACCTCGGATACCAGCTCTTTTCCTTCAGACTGTTTATGTTCCTGGAGAAAGTCAAAGCCATTCAAGACTGGCCCAAGCCCTGGAAAGTCCGAGACGTCCAATCCTTCCTTGAATTCACAAATTTCTACCATCGTTTCATCCA
>JBBPKF010000201.1:0-15661 GCA_038089175.1 Binderoboletus segoi | reverse complement strand
CTACTTCGACATCTTATTCCCCACCGCTTTCGAACAGCTCCGGGACATGTACGAATGCGTGCTCGAACACGGAACCGACGATGACCTTCCCAGTCCGAGGTATGCGCGTCTGTCGCCCTTCGCCTCCGACACATCTCCGCTCTCACTTGACGCGCAATTCTTCTTTCCCTCGTCCCGCCGCGTACCCCTTGACGGCGTCAGGTCTGCGAGCGGACTGCCCGTAGGAGAAAGAAGGAGCAATGTTTTCAGCCACGCAGAGTTCATGGAGACCTATGGGGACCTAGACAAGACACGCCTCAGGAGCGGGGAAAATCCCATGGTGACGTTCTACAAAAACGTCAAGTTTTTATTTTGATCGAGGCGGATTTGTAACGTGTCTGGCCACAATCAAGATTCAACGTCCGCACATGGCTTATGTAGTCGTTTGCCTTGGGATTTATGAGAACTTTGGTCTCCAGACTCCAATCACGGCCTTGAACCCGCCATGGCAGCCAGGGAGCTCCACTTCGCTTCAACGAGTAGACACTAATAGGTGTAACCCCCTGAAGTCACGATGACAACGTGCAAGGTTCTTGTATTGCATTACCCTTAACTGAGCTTCAGCCGGTCGATCAGTTGATCTTGCTGGGAAGTCAATCTTGTCTGTATCTAGGTATGATACCATTAGTACCCCTCATTCTGTGTTGGAAGTGCAAACCGAATAGAGTACATCAGTCACGTGTGAAACAAACCCCTATATGGCTGAATGAGCTGTATACATTTGCTGTCTCAGATGACAGCGGATGTAGTAGGATTTACAAGCAATACAATATTGTAGTATAAAGAACAGCTACTATGTAGAGGTGGAAATAACAACTTGGCCAGGGCCTGTTGCCCTCCCCATCTCTGTCTGACATTAAGCTAAGCCACTCTATGTTACAAATTTCCCTTGTTTTACTCTTTCTTGCATTCATCTGTTTCTCTCTACATATGATTGTGACTCATCTACTTCCCATGTAGTAATAGGACTCAACGTACTTGTCATAGGGGTAGTTCTCACTTGTCTCTTTCTTACTTTGTACGTACTAATGTTCAGACATTTCCCTTCTGACTAAGGTCACTTCTTATTTGCCACCCATACTAACACCGAATATTCTTTCTTGTTCTTTCACCTTCTTGCTTCGTCATTCGCAGTAGTTCTATGACCTTCTCTCTCATTCCTTGGACTTGCCCTAAAGTGGCACCCCCTCTGTATATAAGTTGCTACTGTGCACCTGTGTTCAGTATCTAGTTCTGTGCATTCTTCCCTCACCACTGGGCAATCGTGGGCTAGGTCCTTCACTGGGGTTAGATGGCTCCAGCTGTTGTAGAGACATCATGTGACTTGAGAATGTGACACATTCTCTTGATCGTATCCTGCGTTGATGCTAGCTACCTCAATGCTGTTCATGTAGAGCTACACAGTAGGGCTGCCATGCCTGTAGAGTCAGTGATACAGTACTCAGATCTCAAAACCTGTATCAACGTTATGTGCAATCTTACCTGCATTGTAACTTCATCTTTCTTAGGCTTCGCCATCCTAAGTTAGCTATTTCAGCCTAGTGGAGAGCACCATCTTGCTCGCTGTGTCCTTGTGTGTCGCCTTGCCATGACCCATTGTGTTTCAACCGTTGAGTTGTCCAGTTGCCCCAACCTTGTTGTTGGTTGTTCATTGTCTCAAGTGAGTACATCATCGTTCATCTAAGTGGGTGAAGCCCCTCTAGGTGACAGTTACAACTACTGCATAACACTCTATCCCAACACAACTGGCACTATCACAATTATGCCTCATCACTTCATGCTGCATCTTTATTTTCCCACAAAGGGTTATGAGCCCCTAGATGTGCATCTAATCTTATCTGCATCCAAATCAATTCAAGATCCCTAAATCATGTTAGATAACACACCATCCCCATCAGTGGCCAGCTTCATATCTGAAGAATCACCACCCTTATCTAAGGGCACTACTTCACAGCCACAGATTAAACCACATCCAGTTGCATCTGGCTTATCAGCTGCCCAATCATCTACTCCATCCCCATCATCCAAGACATAGGTGAGTCAAATAGGCTCAACCAAAACTTACTCCCCAGGCTCTATGCCTAAAATTGAGAAGTTAAATGATGAAAACTACCTTGCTTGGCATGTCTGCATGTCAGCTGTCCTAAGAAGGAAAGAAGCATATGATGTTGCCATTGGAGATCTTCCATGCCCTACCAGCAATCTGATAGCTGAAGCTGAATGGAAGGAAAAAGATGCTGTTGTACAAGAACTCATCACAATGGCAATCAAGAACAACTGGGTTGTCCATATCTTGGACTGCAAGACCACAGCACCCATGTGAAATGTGCTGAGGACTATCCATGAGCTGCATGGTTCCCAGTCCATCATCTCGCTTAAGTACTGGCTGTATGGAAGCCAAGTCAAAGGAGGTGCTAATGTCAGTGATTACCTTAACAGGATGAAGGTGATATGTGATCAACTTGGCATGTCAGGCCACAGAGTTGATGATATCAAGTTCAAGGTGCTATTGATTGCCTGTCTCCCACCTAGTTGGAAATCTTTTGCCATGTCCTATTTAGAATACTAAGGTGGCATGCATGGGAACAAAAATGTGCAGGCAATGATGGTAAATGAACTCTATTCATTACTACTTGAGGAAGCACAACACCATAAGGAAAATGACACTGGTGACATCAGTTACATGAGCATGAGCACAAATCTGAACAGTCAGATCAAATGCCATCACTGCAGCAAAGAAGAACATAAGGCATGTCATTGCTGAGAAAGAAACAAAGGCAAACCCTAATGTGATGTGTGCCATAAATTCAGCAACAGAGAGAAAGACTGTTGGAGAAACCCTGCAAATAAAGGAAAGAGAAGAGTGTTTAAACATAAGGACAAAGAGCAGATCAAAAGAGTGGACCAAAAGGGAAAACATAAAGCCAATGTAGCTGCAACCTCAGACTCAGAAGAAGAGAACAAGAAATTAGAGAAAGCATTTTATGCTTGTGTATGTGTAGTTGATGTGAACAAAGAGGCTGATGAGGCTGAATTTTCTGCTTACTCATGGATTGTGGATTCTGATGTGACTACACACATATGTGCCCAATGAGAAGCATTTACAGACTTCTGAAATATACTGGAAAAGAGTGTGCAGGCACTAGGAATGGCTACTGTAATCACATATGATAAAGGTATAGTGATTCTAGATAGCCAAGTCAATAATCATATCATGCACATCAAGCTGCATAACACACTATATGTTCCAGATGCAAAAGATAATTTATTATCACTTGGATGAATAGACAACATCAGCAGAAGATCTGTATGCACTGTTAAAACTGTGTTGGATGATCTCTGAGGCAACTCTGGAGGTCCGGAGTTCTGAGGGGTTCAGGACTTGGCTTCACCTTATATGATGTGCCCTTACAAGAGTTCCAGTGTCCCAGATTTGCAGAGGTTTGGAGTTGTTACAATTTCCTCTTCTTTTCCTTTATCTTGTATTACTCGCCAGCATTCTACTCTTCTTCACAGACACTTGGAGACGCCTCGTATGTCATCTCACTACGAGTACATTCCTCCTTTTTCTCACATTACGATTGGTGCTCCTTCTCTACATGTACCAATATGGTTACTTTCCACACTGACTCAGGTATAGCTGCCTTCCGGAGACTGGTTTCTACTATGTTCCTTCACATTCCATATCTCAGTCATCCGCAGCACTTTAGTCATATCTTTTACATCACCTTCTGATTTCTTGGTCATTCCATTGTGTTCCATACGCCTGCCCTTAATTCCTCTAACTCTGTACTTAAGCCGCTACTGTGCATAGTGTTAGGCATTCTGTTCTTTTGTAATCCTCCTGCAAACAGAGCAGTCTCTTTCTTAGGCCTCGTCACCCTAAGTTAGCTATTTGACCTTGTGGAGCTAGCCGTCTCTAGCCGCTGTATCCTCGATTGTTGCCTTGCCACAACACCATACTGTCTGTCGACCGAATGATATCAAGTCCGTCAAGGTCGTTGAGCCTGTGGACATGTAATTCCCACGTTGTGCTCGTTCGCTCTGGTATAGGATGCTCTCACACCTTGAGTGTCGTCCAGCCGTCAGCTGAGGAACCCAAGAAGGGTTGAAATAGCACAAGTCTCTGCTTGCAGCATAACAGGAGTGGGGATGGAAGGTTGGAGTAGAGTCGCCAAGACTCAGAGATGGAGTGAGGAGAAGGTCAGGTCAAGTTGATATTCAGACTGAGATATTTACATGCTGAAGTATGGGATTTATATACTTTGAAGAAATCAGATTACTAAGGAGTCTGGAGGTCAGATAAGTAATGGGCTGGAGGTGCTGCAGAGCTGTGCTCCACAGTTAACACTGCATGGAGGAGTCTGAGGAGTGGAGCTAATACAAATACGGATGGGAATGGAATGGAACATAATGATATGAAACATAACGGAATGAAATGTAACATACTGGAATGGAGAGCATAGCCTGAGTCCAAAAGGAAACAGATCGGAGATGGGATGGGAGCAGAATGGAGTTGTCTATGGGAGTTTGGAGATGGTCAGAATGGACTGGAGATGGTGTGGAGGACCAGAGTTGGTCCAGGATATGACACACACACAGGGAAAAATCATTATCTATGATAAAAATGATTGCGCAATCAGTGCTGGATCATTAGTCAATGGCCTATATTGGCTAGATATGACAAAAAGTTCCCATGATGAGGTAAATGCAGCAATAAAGCTTAAGACTGCATATACCTGGCAGGAATGGCACATGAGATTAGACCATATAGGTATGAGCAGACTGAAACAACTACATGACAGAAACTATATAGACAGATTCTCTTTCCAAAACAGTTTACAGGACTTTGAATATGAAGCATGCATACAGGCTAAAAAGACATGCAAGAAAATGGCAAGCCAGTAGCACAACATACCTGACAAGCTCACCCATACTGATGTGTGGGGGCCAGCCAGAATCTCATCACACACAGGAATATGATACTACATATCATTTATAGATAATGCAACAAGGCACATCACTATCTACTACATGAAAACAAAAAATGAGGCTTCAGAAAAGGTAAAACACTACCTTTATCACCTCAAAAGACAGGGGAAGATGAAGCCAAAAGCAATCTGTGCCAATAATGGCCAAGAATACATCAACCAAGATCTTAACATGTGGTTCACACAAAAGGAATAGAAATACAGACCACAGCTCCACACATGCCAGAACAAAATGGTATTGCTGAGCAGTGAAACAGAATGGTAATCTCATTAACTTGCACAATGATTATTGCACAGGAACTTCCATGGGAGCTATGGCCCAAAGCTATTAATTATGCCATGTACATATGCAATTGAGCATACACAAGGTTGGTTCCTGATATGATGCCATATCAAAAATGGAGAGTATCAAGGTCTGGATTCTCTGGGCTCAAGTCTGACAGAGGTTTGGAACTTCTGGGGGGCAGAACAGTAAGTGGACAGAGATGGACCAGAGGTCTGACAGAAGAGATGGAAAGGAAAGGAAACTTAGTAGTGAGGATGTTGGTGCAGGACTTATGTGTTGCACCATTGCACAGATCTGTGTTCTCAGATTTCAGAGGTCTGGAGTAGGACTGAGGGTTTGGAGTAGAAGGAGACAAAGGAAGGGTCAGGCAGGAGTTGAAGGAGGGACTTTAGTCAATATTCATACTAAGGAGAATACATGGTGTGTGGAAGTCCTTAAGTACATTCGGAGTAAGGTATGGAATGTCAAACAGGTTTGGACATAAGACAGATGATAGATGGGTGAAACAGTTTCATGGTGAAGTGATAATAATGATCAGAATGGAGGTAGGTAAGGTATGGAATGGACAGGAGAATGATAGATGGACAGAAGAATGACATACACAAAGAATGATGATTGAGAATGACAGGTATTAGATCCAGGATTCATTCCAAGCAGAGACACAAACTCTGAGTATAACTCCAGACAGTGGAAGATGAGGGATGAGTGAACAAGGATGGAGTGGTCTGGAGAGGACTGGAGGAGGCTGGAGGGGTGTGATGACTGTTTGGGATGGATATGACAGCCAGGATGTAAATCAGACATTTCTTACATGCATGAATTCAGACAGGAAGTCTATATCCTAAATGAGGATATCAATCCATTGAAACTGGAACCACAAGCAAACAAATACAGATACATGGGCTACATAAAAGGACCCAAAGCTATCAAATACTACAATCTCAATAAGAAGATGATAAAAACATCACAGAATTACTGCTTCCTAGGGAATGTTCCCAAGATACCAGATCATGGAAAGCAGGATCCACTGGATGGATTGGGCAGTCAAAGTGGAATCCATGTCATGCAATCAGAAACAAGCATTGC
This sequence comes from Binderoboletus segoi, assembly GCA_038089175.1. Lineage (NCBI taxonomy): Eukaryota > Fungi > Basidiomycota > Agaricomycetes > Boletales > Boletaceae > Binderoboletus > Binderoboletus segoi. The sequence goes on along the minus strand of JBBPKF010000201.1, from coordinate 9,259 downwards.
TAAAATGAATAAGTGAAAATGCTCTGATGAGAACAACAGGTCTAATGACATGTCTGAACAACTGGATGAGGTATCAGATTTGGGAGATGACCCAGATAAAGACAATCAGGATCAGAGCTCAGCTGAATGCATTTGTGCAGCATTCAATGATAGTGATCTGGGAGGGCAAGATTCCAAGACACTAAAAGAGGCAATGAAATCACCTGACTGGCCAAAATGAAAAGAGGCTGTCAAGACTGAACTTGCAACACTCAGACAAATGGGTACATGGAAGTTAGCTGACATGCTGAAAGGCTGAAAACCTGTAATGAGTAAATGGGTATTTGTATGGAAATATAACAAAGAGGGTGAATTGCTAAAATACAAGGTACAATTAGTAGCAAGAGGATTTTCTCAAATCACTGGAATAAACTACAATGAAACATTTGTGCTGGTTGTCAGACTTGAGACAATTTGAGTGATTTTGGCCCTGGCAGTCCAAAAATATTGGGAAATACAACAAATGGATGTCAAAGGAGCATATCTACATGGTGATTTATGCAAGGAAATATACATGGATTAGCCTGAAGGATATACATAGTGATGGAATATCATGATTATGCTGCCTGATAAAGACCATATATGGTTTAAAACAATCAGGTCAAGAATGGAATTACAAAATGGATTCCAAATTGATAAAGAATGGTTTCAAAAGATCACACAGTGATCTGTGTGTCTACATAAGGATGATCAACAGAATCAAAATAATAACAGTGTGGGTTGATAATCTACTACTGTTTACAGACAGTAAAGAAAACATGATCCATCTAAAGCAAGACCTGGGTCAAATGTTTGAGATGACTGATCTAGGAGAACTAAATAAACTAGTCAGGATTGAGATCACTCAAGACAGAAAAGCCAGGACAATCACAATCATGCAAATGGGATATATTGAAGCTATACTAGAGAAGTACAGAATGATAGATGCTAATGCAGTATCTACCCCACAAGACTCAAATGTCAAACTTGAACCAAGAGATTCAAAAGGGGTAACAGAAACCCAAAATGGCAATTATGTGTCATTAACAGGATCTCTAATGTACACTGCCATGGAAACAAGACCCAATATAGCATATGCCACCCATATGCTGTGCTCATTTAATAAAGACCTCGATCTATCACATTGGAGTGTGGTGAAAAGAGTACTACAGTACCTAAAGGGTACCAAGGAACTAGGACTCGAATACATAAAGGGTGATGGGCTGAACACACAACTCCAAGGATATGCTGATGCAGGTTTTGCAAATATACACAATATGGGATCCACATATGGTAATGTGATCATGCATAGTGGAGCTGCAATCATGTGGTATTCATGGAAACAAAAATCCATGGCATTATCAACTGCCAAAGCTGAATATGCATCTATGGTATATGCTACACATGACATCATATGGCTGTGAAATTTATACATGGAGTTGGGATACCCTATCAAAGACCTGACTATGTTACATGGTGACAATCAATCAGCCATAAGTATCTCAATAAACATACAACACCATAAACATTTGAGATACTTTGAAATTGGGCATCATCTTCATGAGAAAATTCATGAGGAAGTGGTAAGATTGCAATATTGCCATACAGATGACATGATAGCAGATGCCCTAACAAAAGGGTTACCACGTGCTAAGCATCAGACACATACCCGAAACTTCAGCCTATCTACAGTTTGAGGGGGAGTGTTGGAAATGCAAACCGAATAGAGTACATCGGTCACGTGTGAAACGAACCCCTATATGGCTGAATGAGCCGATACTATACATTCACTGTCTCAGATGACAGCGAATGTAGTAGGATTTACAAGCAATACAATATCGTAGTATAAAGAACGACTACTACGTAGAGGGGGAAATAACAACTTGGCCAGAGCCCGTCCCCCCCCCATCTCTGTCTGACACTAAGCTAAGCCGCTCTATCCCAACACAACCGGCGCTATCACAATCACGCCTCATCGCTCCGCGCTGCATCTTTATTTTCCCACATTCTGCATACCAAAATGAGCAAGTGGCCAGTCTCAGCGCCACAGGAGATGTTAAAAGTGAATACAGCGAATGCGCTGACTGAGACGAACATTCGATAGTCGCTGTGCTATCAACTGGTGGGATCGTGAACGTTTTAACAGATTTTTTCCTAGGCCAGTGAAATCTCGTGCTTCTGCAGGCAGGCTGAAGGGCACACGGTGGTGTCCACAGCTGACAACAATCAGTCATCAGTCTATGGTAACCTTTTTTTCATACGTGTTCGTGACCTTCTAAGACACCCAATCTAGGCCACTTTGCGTAAAATGTACATGTAATAATGGAATGATTCCCCGAGTTCTTTTATTTCAAGTCTAGTCCCAAAGGAATGCAGACCCGTAAGAAACCTTCGGCGAAAGTGGGGTTGTCCGAACGTGACGTAGATAAAAGTACCCGATGGTCGAAGGATCCTGTGATCAGACCAGAGTGAGCTCGTTTCATGAACCGGGAAGTACCAGAGCGTGGACCGCACCTGAGCACTTCTGACACTTCCGCAGTACAGTCCTTGACAACATCTTCCGGAGGATCCTGCAGGGTCTGACTTGAGTCTCGCATCAAAGACGTCCATCGGAAATGTACAGACCCAAACGTCGGTGGACGACGTCATCATCGCGTCCATGGTTCCTGGGGGGTATTCCCATGATTCACTGGAAAAAATGCTCCACGAAGTTCACGCTACCTTTATCGATCGCGACGTTGAAGGAAGCATCCTCGAACGACAGTGCGCGCACGTCCATCTCGCGCCCTGCGATGACGTCGTATGCATGGAATCAAGGGACATCTCTGAAAAACTGGCGGCCGACACGCACATTCCATGTCCGGTCTCGACTCAGCGTGACGCGCGCGCATTTGTTCGATCACGACGGACGAGTACTGTGGAGGGATGAGCACCGAGTCGAGCTTGGGTCAGCGTCGAGGTGACAAACGTCGACGTTAACGATATTCCTGTAGCCGTCATCCCACATCTAGCAAGGTCACAGCGTCAACGACCGCCCGCAGGCAGAGTGCATAGCATTCGCCTACGTCTTCCGGAAACTTAGAGTTTCCGCATCCAAGCATCAATATCCGAGCCGTCTTGTCAGGTATCAAGAGACGGATGTAGGGAGCGAGATCGGCAAAGGATTTGAACCAGTCGAATGAGGTATCCAGCACTTCTCTGTCAGGCCGCGTTGGTGATCAGGTTGTCGACGGTCAGAAATGTGAGTGATCGTGAGGACACACTGGGAGTATCTAGAATCCCTGTTCGATCGAACGATCTGGAAGTTGTAGGTGGAAGCTCTGAGCAGGCTCACCAATACTCTCTCGTGCCATACTCCTTGTTCTTCTTGGGAATCGACATGATATACAGTCGACTCTTATCCCATACCCCAGATAACCTATACTTCCTCCTAACCCATAGCTTTTTTGGATCTCACGAGTCGGATTGCAGTAATTTCGCATACTTATTCCATATTCCATATTCCATACCCATTTCCAAGGGTGATAACACATCAGGAAGTTCAACATTTTGAGGCCCTTAGAATGTAATTGTAAATGCAAATAAGATAATAATTTGTTTTCTCGACTATTATATCGACTACAGATCTTTGGACATTGCCATGGATGGCATGGCATGGGAGGTGATGCAGAGTAGGTATGGGGTGATACAAGCAAGAGGGGTCAGGCAAAAGTGCATAGTGCTTTTTGGCCCCAGACAGAATGGATCCAGGAGACCAGTAAACAGATTTAGGACAAGGTTTAACAGCCATCAAGATCAGTACAATAGTTTTAGATGAGATTTAATGATTATTATAATTATTATAGGATTTTAAAGTGTGATTTAAGGGTTATTATGTTATTGTAGAGTGAAGGTTAGGGGCTATCAGGGCCAGTACATTATTTAGGGCAAGATTTAGAGATTATCAGCATTATTATATGACAAGCTGAAAGCTCACATTTGTGCCTTCTATCATATCTTGGACTGACTCCAGTCCTCCACACCCATCTCTGGTCTTATATGACCATCTTTGCTGCTCATAGACAACTCTGTTCCATCTCTGGTCCATTTCCTTTTGTACTCATGCTATGCTCTCTGCTCCATTCTGTTCCATCCATATTAGTATTAGTTCCATTACTTAGATTCCTCTATGCAGTGTTAACTGCAGAGCACAACTCTGCAGCACCTCCAGTACATTTCCTACCTGACCTCTGAACTCCTTAGTCATCTGATTTCTCTGTAGTATATAAACTCTATACTGTCTGTAGATACCTTAGTTCAAATATCAACCTAACTTGATACTCTCCTCACTCTGTCTCTGAGTCTTGATGACTCTACTCTGACCTTCTGTCCTCACTCTGAGCTTTTGTAAATCCAGGACACTGGAACTCTTGTAAGGGTACATCATATACAGTGAAGCCAAGTCCCAACCCCTTCAGAACTTGGGACCTTTGGAGTTGCCCTAGAGAAGTCTGACCTATAGTTTAACAAACAGAGAGCATTGTCAAGTTCAGGTCCTTTGAACCCAAGTTCAATGGAGGTTTGAAATGTCTGAGGGACAGAACAGTGAGTGAATGGAGGTGGAATGGAGGTCCAACAGAGAAGACAGAAGAGAAGGGACTTAGTAATGAGAACATTGGCACAGGACTTATACTGAGCAACAAAACCATTCCTGTTACAAATTTCCCTTGTTCTTCTCTATGTCATCCTCTTTTCTCATATGCTACACTTCTTCACAGACACTTGGGTCACTCATGTCCTACAAGGCTTGATGTGTACCTTCATTCTTTTTCTAATGATATGTCTCCTTCTTCTTCTTTATCTTCTATGGTTTGGACACTTATCTCCTAACTGAGTTCTTGTTATACTCAGTCATTATCTGATCCCTACACCAATGATCTCCTTCTTCTATCTTGTTTGATCTCATTTCATATAATGCCATCCACAGTAGTTCATTTACCTTCCATCTTGTTCTATGGACCAGCTCTAAATCAGTTACCATATGTACTTAAGCCACAACTGTGCACCTATGTTCTCTATCTAGTTCTTGCTTTGTGTAATCTAAGCACTTGCAGACTAGCATCTTCTAAGAAGTCACCACCCTTAGTAGCTATCTTGGCCTAGTGGAGAGTGCTGTCTTGCTTGCTGTGTCCTCAAAGTATTGCCTTGCCATGACACTGCCTGACTTCATCAATTAGTTACCTTGACATATTGCTGATGGCATGTTATTCACCTTGGATAGGGAGACTGTCACTCCTCAGATGCTAGCTTGCAAGTTCTAAGTATAACAAAAATAACTAGATCATCCCTGCTCTCAGGTGTCATCCTGCTAAGCATAACTTGTCACCATTGCTAATCAATCCTCTCAACAAATCCCCAGCCCTGGCTCTACCTCTGATCTCTGGGTATCACTGATCCACCACTTCATCAGACAACTGAAACCTGCTCATCCATACACTGGACCATTAGTATCAGCAAGTACAGAAAGGCTTCCTGGAACAACCACCTCATCTCCAGGTTCATCTACACCCACATTACCATCTGCTGAAACTACCAAGCATATTCTTGGATATGGCATCCAAAGATCATACTCTGCCAGGTCCCCATCTCAATTTCCTGCTCCAAGCCCTTTGCCTTCTCCATTTCCAGACCCAGAATTCCCCATTGCTTTTACCCTACCACAATTTCCTAGATTCAGAATGGCAGAAATGAAGTCCATGCTTCCAGAACCCTTCTCTGGAAGTCTGAGAACATGCAAAGATGGCTAAAAGCCATGAATGCCTACTTTAATGTAAATACTACACTGTTCACAGATGATGCAAATAAGCTATTAATTACCCTGAACTGAATGGGTGTGGAACAAAGTGGCATGTTTGCCAAACATTGATATGATAAAATCACTGACAGAGCTGTAGCTGTGGCTGACAAGACTTTTGACAAGATGATCACTGACTTTAATGCAACATTCTATCCCATTGGTGTCATCTCTAACATGTGATTCAAACTTAATCACCTGCAACAACATTGCCAGAAGAATGATGCAGGAGAATGGAACAATGATTTCCAAGAATACATCATTGAAGTCCACAATCTTATGGATAGGGCCAAGATCATGGATGAAGAAGAAAAGAAGCACAAGTTTGCTGCTGGGCTGGATATTGCTATTTCTGCCCCAATTATCATGGCAGGAGAACCTGCAACTCTAGTAGACTGGATCAAAAAAGTGACAGAGATGCACACACACCTTATCCACATTAGAAACCTTAAGTCCTGCTATTATTCCTCACATCCTGGAAACACTCACCACCCACATAACCCTAACACCATGGACATTGATTTCATCAAACTCTGTCCTGACAAACACACCAAACTTATCTGGGAGAGGTGATGCTTTCTATGTAAGGAACTGGGATGCATTGTAGCAAACCACAAGAAAGGAAAAGGAAGGGAGTGAAGGCTGGTTATCTCTGCCTGCATTGTTGAAACAAAAACCCCTGCATATCAGTCTATTGCCCCAAAAGCTGTGCCAATCTCACCCATCAATGAGTATGTGAAGGCATTGAGGCTCAAAGGAAGTACAGACAAAGAGATTCTGAAAGTATTGCACACCTGTTTCAAAGAAGAAATGCTGACTCAGGAAGCTGAGAAACCCACAGAAGGGCCATTTACCTTGAATTTTTAGAAAGGGAGCGATCTAAGTTGATGGATCGACTCCCCACTATAACTCTATCCCCCATGGATACAACAAGCAACTCAGACAAAGCTATGAGACTGCTTATTATGCTCCATGGGAATAGAAACAAGGTCAACATGAAAGCCCTCCATGACAGTGGCACAACAGAATCCTTTGTATCCTGGAATTTTATCTGAAAACACAAATTAGGCTTTCACAGACTTGGACAACTGATTTCAGTCTGAAATGCAGATGGGACAGAAAATAGTGCAGGGACCATTAGATTCAAAACCTGAATGAGCCTGACCATCTATGAAATGTGACCCATCACCCACACTCAGGAGTTCTACATAATGAACATAGGAAAGGAAAATGTCATACTTGGATACCCATGGCTAAAGAAATATAACCTGGTAATAAACTGGCATACCAGGAACTTGCTGATGAAAGAAACAGAATCACCAGTAATGAAGGAGTGCCATCAGTTGATGACATTCATAAACAAAGTAACCCTATCCACTGAAATCATGCAAAACACTCAGAAAAAAGAGGTAGTGCTGCCAGAGGCATATAAGAAATACCAAGACATGTTTGATGAACCATTGAAAGGGAAATTGCCCCCTCACTGTGGTTGCTTTGACTTCAATATCAAAACAGATGAGGAGTTTGTCCTGAAGGTCACAAAGATCTACCCATTAAATGTCAAAGAACAACAAGCATGTAAAGAATTTGTTAAGGAAAATCTTGAAACTGGTAAAATCATTCAGTCCATCTTCCTGCAAGTATTGCTGTTTTTCTTTGTTACTAAAAAGGATGGAAAGCTAAGACCATGCCAAGACTACTGATATCTGAATTCACACACAATTAAAAATGCCTACCCTCTTTCTATCATTTCAGACCTCTTCAACCAGTTCAAAAACACTAAATGGTTCACCAAGTTTGACATCTGATGAGGCTACAACAATGTCTTAATCAACAAGGAGAGTCAATGAAAAGCTGCATTCACCACATTGGAAGGATTGTTTGAACCAAGGGTCATGTTTTTCAGCTTTTCCAGTGCACCACCTTACTTCTAGGTCATGATGAACCATATATTCCATGATATGATTGTGGAAGGATGACTTGGGATCTACATGGATGACCTTGAATTTGTGTCTGCCAACTTACCCACACATCAGAAGAGAACCAAATGGATCTTGGAATGATTTAGGCAAGAAAAACATTATCTCAAACTGTCTAAGTATACCTTCAATGCTGAGGAAATGGAATACCTTGAAATGATTGTATAGGAGGAACAGGTCTGCCTCAATCCTAACAAAGTCAAGGCAATCAAGGATTGGAAACCCCCCACCACAGTTAAGGCCCTGGGTCTGCTCATTTTTAGGTTTTTGCAATTTTTACTGGAAATTTGTACCCAATTATGCCAACATCTTGCATCTGTTAAATGACCTGATGAAGAAAGATGTCCTGTGAAGATGGGAGGAATTGCAACAAGTAGTGTTCAAAACTCTAAAGAAAACCTTCACTAGTCAACTGATGCTTTGCATGCCAGACTCCTCTAAACCATTTACTATTATAACTGACATCTCCCTTGTCACATCTGGGGGTGTACTCCTGCAAAAGGATACCAATGGAGACTATCATTCTTACATGTACCACTTACAAACATTCATTGACATGGAAAGAAACTACAACATGTATGACTGGGAGCTGCTTATGGTAATCCATGTGCTTAATGCCTGAAAACACTACCTGCAAGGAGCTGGACACCTGGTCATAGTTTTTACAGATCACAAAAATTTGACATTCTTTCACTCTCCTCACAAATTGTCTCACAGGCAAGCCTGCTGGATGTTATTCCTGCAGGATTTTGATCTACAGTTCACCAGTGTACCTGCAGTCCAAGTAGCTTCAGCCAATGTCCTCTCATAATATCATTATCCTGCCATGTATGACAATGACAATGACAATGTGATGTTGCTCCCTGACCACCTATTCATGTGAATGCTAGATCTTGCAATTGCAGACAAAATTGCATAGTCCTCCCACATGGATCTGTTTGTCTTCACCATCCTTTGAGCACTTTCTGATCACCAATCTCCATTTTCCTGTTATTCTCCATTAGACTGGTGCTTCAAAGAAGGCCAATTGTTTTTCCAGAATTGTCTTTATATCCCTGAACCATTCCAGAATAATATCATCTGTCACTGTCACTGTTCTGCCATTGCCAGTCATGGCAGCATATTCCATACTCAAACATGTGTCATGCATGACTACTGGTGGCCTGGTTTGGCTACCTTTGTATGCAAATTTATCAATGGTTGCCTGGATTGCCAGGCAAATAAGGTCAACACTCACTTCATAACACCCCCATTTGCTCCCATCTCCTTCACAGCCACATGCCCCTTCCAGCAGGTCTCTGTGGATTTAATCACTGATCTTTTCCTTGTTCAGGGTTTTGATTCCATCATGGTTGTGGTCAACCATGGCCTTTTGAAGGGAGTAATCATCTGCCCTTGTTTCAAAATGATTGATGCCACTGGAATAGTG
>JBBPKF010000200.1:0-15687 GCA_038089175.1 Binderoboletus segoi | reverse complement strand
AAAAACCCCGTCAGAAACCCGGACGAGAAAGCAAGGCAACACACGCACCAAGAGCGGCGTCACGATCTTGTCCGCCTGGTTCACGGGACTGCGCGCCGCATACACCTCGGGGACTTCTTGCGGGGTTCCGCCCAACAGCTTGTCCATGTACCGCAACTCAAACTTGTGCGTGAACTTGGCGAGCGAGACGAGGTCGGAGACGCCGAACAACGACGTGGCGGCTTTGAAGAACCCGGGTTCGGACGCGATGCTGACAGACGCCAGCGTCGTGAAGCCACCCGCGGAACCACCCCGGATGGCAACACGAGCGCCATCAATGAGCGAATACGGAGCGGCTGCGAGTAGCCTGGGGGCATCTTGGCAGTCTTGGACGTCTACGATGCCCCAGTTTTCGGCGAGGCGGGATCTGAAACTAGATAAGGGGCAGCCAGGCAAGAAAAGACGATTATCACATGTATTCCCGACCATACCCCGACGAGCCGCCATAATTCACGTCCAGCCTTGTCGAACAGTCTCGGTAGGTGTCAGAGCTTTAGACTCGTCGCGACGTGCTCACCAGGCGTAGCCGCGACTCGTGTAGTACAACTTTTCCCAGTTGAGGACTTGCGCTCCCATGCCAGTCGGGCCACCGTGCGCATGGACGATACAAGGGGGCTTCTCGCCAGGGATGCTTGACCCGGAGTACTGGGGGTTCTTGGGTGAATAGTACACCACGTAGAGTGGTTTACCATCTCTCTGCAGCGTTATCGGCCGAGGAGGTGATATGTACGCCTCGTCGCCCGGCACGGACTGCTTAGCGCTCGACTTGAGAGCTTGGTACGATGGCGCAGGTGACGTCCCAGAAAACGAGCACAAGAAAACGCCACCTGGAGCATCACTCTTCTTCGCAGCGAAGACGATGGATGCGTTGGTTCTCGGATTGACGCGTTCGACAAGGGAGAACGGGAAATCTTGGATCTCCACGATGTCCTTGTCGTCGGAGAGGCTGACGATATACAAAACGTTCCGCCCGTCGCGGAAAGCGGTGAATGCGGCACGCTTTCTTTCGCCACCCCTGGGATCGTCGAGTAGCGCATACGGGAAATTCCCAAGACCCCACGCAGGCCCACCAAAGTCCTCCTGAATGGATCCGGGTATGGCGAGGCGTGCGGTCTCCGTCTGGGTGGAGTAAACGAACGGATTCTGAAAGCCGTTGAGCTCATCCGAGGTGAACACCAAGGTGGTGTCAGATGCCCACGTGGGGAAATTGACCGACTTCGTGAACAGCTCGCCGGCAACGCGCGTCTTATTCAAGACTACGAGGGTGTCTGTCTGGACCAGCACGTCGGCGACGTTGATCAGCGAACCTTCCCATGGCATGTCCGGGTGGTACCATTCCTGCCAGGCGATCTTGGTACCAGACGGGTTGAACGCGGGGGCTGCGTAGAAATCGGCGCCGACGACGAGGGGGAAGACGGCTCTCCGGGTCGTGTTGATGACAGTGAGCGTCGTGACGACTGTTTGCGGGGTGTCCACCGTGTGATCTTCCAGGATCGACACGACGAGACCGGGACGCGCTGGATGAACGGCAAAGTTGGCGTATCTGTATTTTGGGTTGTCTAGAGGACGATCAGCGAAGGGGCTCGCGCGGGCGGATCGATCAAGGATTGACTTGCCTGGAGTGACTGGCTCGGGCGTCTGGGTCATCGCCCCAACCGAGTACACGCGGTTATCGGCGAAGTTTGAAAAGTAGAGGGTGCCCCCATACGCGATCGCTGCGGCCCCGCCGTACTCCTGAACGCCAGTACGCGCACTGTACGGAGATGGTATGACGTCCTGTCCTCCGAGCGTGTCTACGATCACATAACGAGCATTATCCTCTGGACGCGATTCTACGTGGTATATCTTGTCGTTTGTGGGGTCGACGAAGAGATCGGCAAAGGAGACACTCTGAAGCCATCCCCGTCACTGATCTCCTCCTACGATGCGAGTCAGACGCATGAGAGTTGGACTCACGCCTTGCACGATGGACTCGGGGGTAATGGTGGACTCCCATTTTCCATAGGGCGCGGTTTGCGACATCGTTTTGTCAAGTGCTGGTGCAGGGGAATTGAGGAGTCGGATCACCTGCAACTTCAACGCTCAAGCCTGCTTATATCGACTCGTCACGATGGTCACATGGTGTTCTGCGGGAGATTCCACGACTCCGATCGAGTGTAAATCTGCACAGACATGGTCATGCATCATGCATCATGTATCGTGGTCAGATCGGTGTCTGGAGAACGGTCCTAGAAGAACCCGTCCGTTACTTATAACTAAATTTGACGTGTTGTCGGGCTTGGTGACGGGTCTATAGTATAGATGACTACAAAGAACTTGCCGCCACCCCGACTCGAATCGCAACTGTTTGTTGCTTCAGACCAGCGTGATTGCGCACACAAATGAATATCCAATATTCGGTCCGAAGCTCAGAGCACACGACATTCGGAGATACTTCTGGGTGGATATGTGCCCGACCGGCGAGGCCCGTCCTATCCTCCACCTTTCAGCCATCACTCCCTAATAAGACCTAAAGCGCGCCATTCCCGACTGCATAAAGCTGAATCGCCTCCGGACCGTCCATGTCACGGTCCGCCGCTTCACCATCCTCCGAACCGACTTCCACAAATCTGGCAACAGACACCACGTTGTTTCCACTGGCAATTGGCTTCCAGTGTGAGAATACCCCAAACCCGCTGTCGATTCCCTGCCATCGCTTTTGAAGGTCACGGTCATATGATTCCCGTACATTGATGATGAACCGAGGCATGATAGCACACGAAAGTGAATAGCTGAGGACAACAAAGAAGTTCTTCACATGAAAGGGGACGGGGGACTTCGTGTGAATGAACCCAAGAAGATTATAATACAGATTCCTGGTTCACGGAAAGATGTGTGGATTAGTTTTTATTTTCATGCAGCCCGCGGAGCAGGCGATCAGAGGGCAACATACACAACAAAATAAACAGCTCCTTCCCTCACAAGCAACTTTGTGGATTGGTTGGTCTCCCAATGCTTTGTTAATCTATACATCTCAACTGAGTCTCTCAAAGTTGAGATCACAGCAAGAATCAGCAGCATGGCCCCAAGAGCAAATCGGGGAATTGATCTATATGCCTTCATATGATAGGAAATATAAATCGAGTGGACACAATATGTGCCAGAATTGCTGGTGTGGAGAATGGTAGCTGGTTCTGTGAAAAGGGTGAATTGATGGGTTGTTCTTGCTGGTGGACTGGGAGTTCCAACCTAACACAGGACATACCTGAGATACTGATAACATTGTAAGAGATGATATCCAGAACAATGGTAACAATGATTTGTGGGATATAGATGAATAAGAGGATACTAAGAATGATCTTGCATTGACACCACATTGCATAAACACGCAGGATCATCACCACTGGAAAGAGGCTCACTGAGGAAAAGGAAGTTGTTAGGAAGCAAAACTCACAATCCGCAGCAACAAGGAACAACTCATAAGCCCAAACATTAACCAGATACATCACAGTGCCTTTTGAATATCATCTATATCACAATCTGGCACTGTGCTGTGCACTTACACCTATGTGAATGTTATCACCACAACGTTCAAGCTTATGTAGATGAAGCACCCACAGCTATTAGAATGTGATCATTAGTAATAAATCATGTACAGACAAAAGACTCACTGTGGTAGGGCCAGGTACAAATGGAGTACCAACTGTGAATGAACTACTTTCTCAGCTCATCCACCTTGGCCAGCATAATCAATAATCCTGACATACAGAGGGCATTTGCACTGTGAAAAAATGAAGTTAGTGTTGGCCAAGTTGTTTGTCACAAGAGGCACAAACTTACATGATCCAACACAAACCAACATAGCGGACCTTTTGAAGTGATCTGCTTGAAACAATATCAAATGCAGAAGAATACCTTATACATACAATAACAAATGATGTAGAAACCCAAGACCAGGGTTTGCACTGTAGTAGCATGATTAGTAGAAACATAGAGCAGGACCGGTAATATCCTTACCCAAACATAATCTATCTATGCAGATTGTTGGTTATTACTCAAAGGGCAGGATCCAGCGGGAATTACCTCTTTTGAAAAGGTAAGCACTGAAAAGCAGTAATAAAATTCCAAGGGTCACTCAGAATGCAAGCAAATTTTAGTACCTGCATCACTCACAGTAATCATATCCGACCGCACTGATCATCAAGACTACACCGAATTAGCGTGCGATTACTTAGAAGCCGAGAGCATCAATGCACACCAGATGAATAGTTATACAGCCGGTCGACCTGCTCTGTCCCAAGAATTAACGGAGAATTGGCAAGCATGACAGGTATAAGAGAAAGAGCGATGTTGGACTGTTCAAAAACAAAGGTCGAGAATTAAGGGAAGGGACTCGAAGACTGCGAGTGGTTCAGTCTTATCTTCTCCCCGGTGTATTAAGTATTCACTTTAGGCGGAGGTTACGGCAGCAGTTTGGGCTGCACAGAACATCCGTGCGCCCACAGGGTCACAAAGTCTGGATGCTGTGCGATGATTGAGTACCTGGGATGGTCGACATAGCATCGTTGGTCGCTTCGTAGTTACGGACGAGGTGGAAAACGAGATCACCCTGGGTTGTCCGACGAGCTGTGCGCTGTCGGTCATCAAAAGAGTCATGAGCATCAAACGACAAACGTAACAAAGTTGCCAATCGAAGCGTCGGAGGCCACAAAAACTTTGATACCAGACGCGCTCATCGACGGCAGGCCGCGATGATTCATGATGGGCCAATACCATTACGTTTTTTCCCTCCCCTTCGAAATAGCTGGATCGTTCCTGCGAAGGGCATTTGACGTGGAACACAAAGAATCTATGCAGAACTTTTATGATATTTCCACAATTCGCGTCCGAATCACCCGAGTAGATCTGGGGCATGATTACGATGCAGTGTGAATTGTGCATAGTGCCAAGTAGCGACAGTCCCTCTTGGGTATAAAATCGAACGTTACATTGACGCGAGCTGTGCGAGAGCAAGGTGTCTCCTCACGTTTCCGTCTTACCACTCGATCACATCGTCCGCACCACTGCAGACCCCTGGAGGAGGGGCAACCTCGAGACTGGCCAAATAACCTGTCAGCATGAAATAGGGTGGCGAATTCTTCCCATACACATCGAATAATGATGCCGCTCACACGTCTGTGACTGGTGGCCTTCCTGGCCGGGTGAACAAAGATGGATTGACAAACAACGGTCGAGAAACCCGAGCGGGATGAGATCCGCGCCTAGTTAGCATAGCTGTCTGATGAAGGAGACTGAGTAAAACCCTGATCCACTTTTGCACAGGTCACCTGTCAATTTGCCTTTGATCAGAATAGCGGTGGAACTGGAAGCAGTTGCGAAGAGTCACCTTATCAATGGGACTGCGCAAACAAGAGCATCAGATGCGTGGGAGAAAATTGTTGCGTCAGCTGTGTAGAATCCTGCGACGAGTATGTAGTCAGCCTACGAGAAGTGCCGCATCCGAAGCGCCTTGTGGGTATGCGACCAGCTGACAAACACCATCAGGCACCAACCTCATACCGTAAACAACTGGCTGAGTTAGATGTGGTATCTGGTAATTCCATGCCCTGTCACCAAGACTCGTGTGGAATGAGGAAAGCCGATCAGACGTACCAAAATACAGGGGCGGAATCTGCTACCGACCAATGCGTAGGATCGCCCAAGATATGTTGGCCGACATCTATCTTAAAATCAAAGGTCATCGCGGTCTGTGGAAATATGAACTCGTTGTATACCAGCGATTGATTCATATATTTTCCCCGTCTAGAGGTACAGAGACAAAGCGGGACATCGTAGCTTGATGTGAATGGCAGGGAGACAGTCTTCGGTTGGATGCTCCAGAAATGAGCTAGTGATTAGCAGGGCAAGATCAAGTGGGTTACTGACCCCATGGAAGGGAGTTCAGGCACGCCGGGTTCCGCAAGATCATCCAGAAAAGGCAGCAAAGGCAGCAAATTGTTCCTGGCAATTACAGGCAGCGCGCCTTGTATCATGGCGCACTAAACATTTACGATTGACGGCCGGCAGACAGGCTAGCCTGTCCTCGAACATCCAGCCTTCTCTCCTGTGGATCCAACATATCAGACAGAGTTCGTGCACGGCCGTTTGAACAGCTCGTCCAATAGCGCTGCAACCTTTTTCTGCGCCTCGATCTTCTCCTGCTGCACGTGCTTGAGTTCTACATCCCGGCGGTGGGCGATCTGCGCTTCGTCCGAGAGAAGTAAAAGCAACTTGAGAGAATGCGTGATCGAGAGCAGTGAATTTGCTGCCTTTACCTGTGGCCAACGGCGGTCAACGATCATAAGTTCGGTCGTGGAACAAGAACTAGGCTGACCATGGACTCGGCACGCGATTCTGCTTGAAAAGATTCCTGAGCGATGCGAAATTTATCCTTGTCTCCGATCTGCCGCACGGTAGGTCGTCAGGATCGACGCCAATGTCGTACTGACCCGCAACGCACGGATGCAAGGCTGACGATGTCGACCATGCCGTCCACGAGTACTTCTACCTCGGCATCCAACTTCTTATTCCACTCCTCTTCGATGTTGTCGAGGTACTCGTCCGAGTTTTGGTCGACGAGTGCGTTGGCTGCGCCACGCTGGTGAAGTGTCGCTGTCGGAAGAGCAGACGGACGGGAGACGTCTGTCTGAGGTGGTTCAGACATGCATCCGAATAGTTGAGCGAGGAACGTTTGAAGGAGCCAATGATTACGGGTGGCACCTGCCAACTTGGCAAGTTATTAAGTATATACTAATTGCGGTGACTCGCGCGTTCGACCAGTCGGGTGCGCCCGTCTCAGGATCCACCATGTCGCAGTAAGTGCTATCAACACTCAATATCAATAAAGCATCCTTTTTGACCCCAGTTCGTTCAGAGGGAGAAGATATGGGCATATACCTGGCTTCCCTGTTGGTCACCACTTCAATAACAGGTACGTGTTCACTTATCATTCTCTGCTTTGATTCACTTTCCGGTTTCCAGGGATGATCTGATGAAAGCTGGTGTGCATTGTGAGAGACAGGCAGGGATCCATGGAGATTCTAGCCCAAACGGGGGTGCCTTCTCGATCTGTCTTTCTGGTGGATACGAAGACGACGAAGATAATGGAGAGAGGATGTACGTCATTTTGCCTCCGTCCAGTAACATGCTGCGTCATCCCTGCCGCTTGTAGCATTTATGTTGGCTCGGGTACGCTCTATGCATTAGTACTAAAGACCACATTTAAACGACAGAGGATCAGGAGGACAGGACTCGACTCGAGTACATCCTATTTTCTAGCGACCTTTTTGTTCCTGACGTTTTCCCAGCGACAAGTTGCAAACCAGTCACCCGAAGATTCTCGGAATAAATCCCTATTTGTGGGTCTTCCAAAGAGAAATCGCGTCAAGTTGTGTCTCACACCCTGTCAGATTTCATGCGAGACAAAGCGACCAGTCCGAGTCATACGAGGCACGAATAATTCTAGTTACTACTCACCTGAAACAGGGTGCGATTTAGGCTCCTGCTGATGATCGCACAAGGACTCACGTTGATTTTCAGGTACAGATATGACGGGCTTTACGTCGTAGATTTAGTAGGCATCATCACCATTAACACGTTATCTTATCCGAGTCCTTGTCCAGGCCGAGTTCAAACCAGGGAAGCACGGTTTTAAAGTGTGCTTGTTCAAACTTAGGGTAAGGAATCACACTCTGCGGAGTTCAGCCCGCTAAATCACAACCACTGTTTAGAGAATTCACGAAGAGGGTCAGAGACCTATCCCCACCCGACGTCTCCTCACTACGCAAAGGCTGGCCAGCATGCTCAGGAACGCATCGAATTGAACTATATCATTCTGGCCTGTGTACCACTTCTGGATGCTTTGGCTTTGTACATGCTCTCCGTATCATCGAGTATGCCTCACCTGTCCCCCGCCCACGGAACGGCACTGTTGGATCCCAGTTATGTGGACCAGTCTAACCCAAATGAAATCGAGGTATTTTGTGGGACATAGTAACGGCGAGTGATCTGCGAAATTCAGTAACCAGGTAAGGATCGATGATTGGTTAATGTGGACGAAAGCAAATTCCAGAGTGAGAAAAAACCAAACTCGGTATCATTTATGAAGCCCACAGAGCGCCATGGCAGACGTCCTCGGTAGCTAGACGGCCGGACTCGGGGTTGTAAGAGGTTGATCTGCCGCGCCTCAACCTTCCAGGACGCATAAAGAGACACTCTGGCGCACACTTGTTCGTTTTACCCCGGAAGCTCGACGGACGCTGACGAGCATAAATTGACCACCAACATATCACAAAGACCTAGATGCGCCTCCGGTCACTCATCCCCACCATCCCAAGCGACCTCGTCGCCGCGCTCGAGGCATGCGGGATCAGAACAGACGCTGATCTCCTTTTCTCGGGGACGCCCATCGACGTCCTCCAAAGACTTCCGCTCGGTGTGGTCAGCCTCGCGGATCTCAAGGCATACGTGGCTTTAGTCACAGAGAGTGCGTCCGCGCGCGGCATCCGAGGCGACGCATTGTACGCGGAAGAACTCCAGAGACAACACGACCACAACATGGACCTAACTTGCGGCGTGGACGAAATTGACGCGTTGGTCAACGGCTTTGGAGGCGGACGCGTCTTTGAGATCTCTGGGGATAGAGGATCCGGGAAAACGGTATGGGGGATGCAAATTCATCATCTTTCTCATGTCTCTCAACCACGATGGCGTCAGTCGTTCGTGTCGCAGGTCGCTCTGCGCTTGCTAGTGGCGCACGCAGAAGCATCCGTTCTATGGATGGACACCACAGGAGACTTTTCCGTCGAACGAACATGCTCGATAGGTCGCCAATTGGATGGAGAGGTGACAATCCCCTTTTTCGTCCGCTCAGTTAGACTGAGTACATGGAGGGTTCCTCCACGGTGCTAGAACGACTACAGGTCTCACTTGTGCTCGACGTCGAGACTGCCCTTGCTCTTCTTGGAGATCTGGGAGCCTTGCTGACCGTAGGTGTACTCAATCGACCCACGATGTAGATAACACAAATCCGTCAGGCCAACACACCGCATGGTTTCAGGGTTCGTCTGGTTATCATCGATTCGGTTACTCCCCTCTTAGCGCCATCTCTCTCTGCTGTATCATCGCATGGCCACGCAATCATGACCACGTTCATGCAACATCTTCGCAGTATGGCCCGGTCGCATCATTTGGCGTTTCTCGTGAGCGTCTGGATGTTTCACCTAACATTATCTGACTCCTTGGAGGTTATTAACGACACGTCCGCCTCTCCTCCCAACAACCCTTTGTCTACCTTCTCGTCGACTACGAGGAAACCAGCACTGGGTCCTTCGTTCACATTTCTTACGGACTGCACCATCTGGCTAGCTAAGCACGAAGACAGTACCAACGCCGACGCAGGATCCTCTATTCACCTGGCCGAGATCTTCAGGTCACGATCGACGGTGAGTTTTTACATTATTCGGCGATTCGTCCTCTCTCAGTCCCATCCATCCTAGCGATCAGGGACGTGGTGTACGTTCAAAATCCAGAACGGTGTTTTACGTTCCGCGGCACCGGTGTGACCTCGTGAATCGCCTTCGTTCTGGGCGTGGCAAAAGAGAGATCAAAGTGAGCTGCGGCTACGGTTTCGTTTTGGTACCAGGCTGTTCGTCCAGGGGTTTCGCATTCAGCTTCAACGTGCTCGAAAACTTCTTTGATCTCTGTGAAGGTGGAAGCAATCCTACACCCAAAAATGCTCTTCCATGCGCTGTCCACAAAGGTCGTGTAAGGTGACGGTTTTCATGAAGGACGCCTCGAATATTTCTCGAATCCCTTACAATACTGAATGTTATCCTTCTCCGCCTCTACCCAAAGGCTGACAGCGATAACCACATGAAATCTTATTAGCTACGTAACGGGTGAGGTCCATCCTAATGCTGTGAGTTGACAGCAACTCAGAGAACAGCCTAGAAAAGGCGTCAACATTCCAGCTTGTATATTGTCGCATCTATCTGTGCACTCCATCTGCAGTACCTGCGCCGCAACACAACATCCATACAGGTAACGTGAGTGAAATGGTACTATATCCAGATTCCTGTTGGTGCTAATCCACGACGAGACCAATGACGGATGCTAAAGCAACATGTGCGTACTGTCACATAAATCCTCCCAACGGAGGGGTGAGCTGTGTCCCTGGGTTGTTGTGCCTGACGGGACGTAAATTGCCACGACGTGACCCGTGGTCACCAGAAAGACATACAGGACGAGTATCGTTTAGACCCGCAGGACTTCGAATGGTGGTAGGAGCATCTTCATTGAACTGACTGGGAACGGCAGGCTTGGCGTGCGATTTACGCTGTTAGGTCTTACGAGTTCCTGTACGCAATATCGGGGAACAACGCACCTTTGGTCTGATGACGGGTTTCGCTACCGCTGGCTAGGGTGGTTAGTCGGACGGGGCATGCCAACTCATCCGTAGAGGGAGAGTACACGCACGCACGCACTGACCTGCCGCCACCCGAGGAGCTTGCTTGCTTGTAGCATTCGCTCCCCTCGATTTTCGTAAGCGGGACAGGAGAAGCCCGGACTGAGCAGATTTTTCGGATAGTCGATTCGGCTTGGATTCAACCTGCTCCTTGTCAATTCGCCGTACCGTCTTCTGAAACCATCTGCTCGGGGGATTCAGCGTAACTGCGTACCAATCCGAACACGATGCTTGTTTTTTATGTCAACCACCTTTTCCCCGTTTTCACGTTCCACTCGTTGCGTATACTGCCATGCTTGGTCACTCGAGATCCATGGTTAGTAGATTGGTAGTCAATAGACGTGCTATTTTCTGGTATTGCCCTCACGCCTGCCCCATTTTTTCTCTCTTACGCTGGAGTGCCATCCGTTCATGCTGCATCAGAGCGGTGGATGCCTTCCAATCGCATTCCCTTCTCGGACGATCAGCATCACACAATCACACTTCCGCGCTTTCCTTTGTCATGCCATCCACACCAATCCTCCAAAGACAAGAAAGATCGTTCTGGCCTCCTCGTGATGCACAAGCCTCACAAGGTTTTCATCCTTGACACGGATCCCGTTCATATATACGTTGACGCTTAGTCTGGCATGGATCACAGATGAGCTACCTCGTTGCGCCAACCAGACATGCAAATTTCCTTGATTGCCCGTCTGATTAGTTGTCATTCTTCGCCTGCAACCCGGTTGGTGATGAGTGTGCAATCATTATGCAATTAGTGGTGGTCGCGACCTGTTGATCTTTGATTATCTCTCCATGTTGTTCCCAGTTTGAAATTCAAGTTGGACGACGAATAAAGTCCTACTACTTGGTCACAGCCCAACGTTGAAGGGGGATCCTCGATCCATGGTTCCGGAATATCCAATTAATCACGGTTTGGCGATCCCCCTCTTTCTCAATCCAATCTGTTTTAAGGATCAGGGACGTGGCGGTGTATCCAAGATTCACAGTGGCATTCTGCCTTCGGCGACACTAAGCATGGTTCTGAGGTGAAACCGTGACCGTGCCCACCTCGCGATAAAAGGCAAGACAAATCGTGTCATGATGAGTTTTTTGTCTCGGTACGAGGCCGTATATGGCGGTTGAATGTGAACATTCAACATCTTGACAACCCATCAATCACATCCGGAGCAAGAGGCAACATCCTGTGTGCCCTCTTCGGATTCAGACGTCGCTGTAAAATGCACGCACAAAGCCCGTCGCAACATTGAGCGTCTTCCCTTTGTTGTGCAAAGGGCTTCATCTCAGCTGGGGTTTGCAGTGACGACGCGCTCAATCATAAGATCCCGCATTGTGTTCATACATCCTGCCGCATCTTGTTACCTAGACCCGCGTGTCCCATCTCTAGGACCTGCGCTGTAATACAACATCCATACGGGTAGCGTGAGCGAAATAGTAGCACGACCCGATTCCCGCTGATGCTGGTTCGCGATGAGTCTAGCTGCGTAAGCCAAAGCAAAGCATGCGTACCGCCACTCGGATCTTTTTGGCCGAGGATTGTTCGGCTACTGCACTTAATTGGACGGGAGCTGTCATGATATGGCCTACCATCACTGCAAAAGACATACAGGACCCTTATCGGGTGGAATTGCCGGACTTGTTGCGTTAGAAGCAGCTTTCCTGACCCAGCTAAGGAGCGCAGGCTTAGCGGTTTTGTGCTGCAACGTTTGATGAGCCCCCTACATACAAAAGGCTTGAGGCATGTCATGCACTGTGGCTCTGGTGGTTTCGCAACTGCTCGCTGGGGTGGTTAGACAGACATTCTGCATTTGTTCATCTGTTAAGGAAGAACGCTCATTCTTACGGGATGATCTGCAGCCACCCAAGAATGTTGTTCTTTGTGGCATTCACTCCCCCCAGTGACCGGGAAGAAGATCAAAGATCGGTACGCTCAGATCTACTGGGATTTTTGGTCAGGTTTATGGAATGCTGGGTCCGCGTTACGCGGTTTTGTGCCGGTTGTAACCAAAGTTTGAGCATTGGAATGCCTCGAGGTGGCTTGGAAGCAGCATAATGCTTCTCCGAACGTACTTCTAGCAAGGAGGGCAGGGACGAAACACTCGACGACTGTGGGATGAACTGGACGGTAATACCTTGCCTTCATAGAGATTGGCAGAACATGTTGGGGATGGTGGCTGCACTAACGGTAATTAGGACCATGTTGAAGGTAAGTACAGTCGTCTGTCCCGAAAAAGGAGTTTTGTTGGTGTGGTGTGTCTTCGGTGCTTAAATAACAGAACGATGAAAAAAACACCTCTCACAAGCACACACAACTATGTACACGTCTTCTCATTATCTCAGCCGAAGTATCCTCATTCACTGCCCAGTTTTTATCGCTGAACGGGTGCATTCTCGGAGCTCCGCTGTGTGGCTGCGCAAACGGGTTCAGGGAACTCGGAACTCTCAGGTCATTACCACATCAGATTCAAAAGGTATTCAGTCGGGACGCTCATCGGTCGGAGTCCCAACAATGGTCAAGAGTGCTCGACTAGATGACCACAGCAATCACCAAAGGCATGATTCTTACTCTTCTCTACTATAATGGAGTCCAAGGAGTCCCCTGCTTAGTTATGGAGGAGCGCGTTACCACCCCGGAGTCCTCCTTCGAACAAATCCTGGTCTACGACAGTACAACCCTTATTCTATCTTGACTTACCAGCCTCTTATCTCACCGGACCTCAATCCAGGCTTATGCCGATCGCTCTACATCCATACCAGTTCTCTTTCTTTGGGGCACTGTTTGGTTACCACCCTCGCTCTCACGTTTGCAACTTCATGCTGGGCATTCCTGTTAACCAGCTCCGAAGCGGCAAGGAGCTGTTGCGCATCATAGCAGATGCAGTAACTCGTGATTCCAATCATCACCCGCATCAGTGGATTTCCTGACTGATGCATTTTGGTATTACATGAGCTAGCCTCTTCGCTATTCGATCAAACTACATCCAGACGTGGCTCGGAGGTGCCATTTTCATTCACTTTCCTCCACCATGGCACATCACATCTGTGCTAACATTGGTGTGGTCCCCCAGGCGGGGAACGACTTTGAGAAAGACCTTCTGCGAACTGCAGGAGAGTCTCGTGGATTGTTTATTGACTAGACCTTTACCGGTATCACACCCAATCATGATCCAACTACTGCACCAAACAACGCAACCAATGAAGATGGTGACGTGGGCGAAAGTCAGAAATTTGATATCAATCACGAAGACGACATGGTAGGGGCAGAGCTCAATGATGAAGACGGCGACATAAGAGCCCACAGGGAAACAGAAACAGGATCAAAATATAGTAAAACCACACCGGAACATTCATTTATCTGCTTTCCCCCTATTGATAATTGTGACTACTATCCTGACCGTCACGCCAAAACTAATGGGTGACCCTGACAGGCTAGTTAGGTTGATCCGTGGCCTGATGAACCAGGAGTCGCCCATGATGGAGATAGTGGTGCTTGTTTTCGCATATACTCGGTAGACTTGAGTTTTCAACATACCATCCATACATGTCCATTGAGCTTCTAGCTGCCCTGCTTGTCCTCTTGGTCCCTAACGGGGTTGTCACCCATGGATCTCGCCATCACCTTGAAACATTCTATATGATCCTTATCTCCCTCTGCATTCAGTATGAGAAACCTGGCGCACCGATGGATTTCCGGGACTACGCAGAGAAGCTTGCGCGAGTATTGCCCGAAGGTCTATTCCTCTTGACGCCGTCCCGTGCCTTTAACTCGTGCACTCGGGGAAGTTTGGCCACCATGATTCTCCTTGTCATACTCTGAACATATGGTCACATTCCTGGAACGCCTGCGGAACCTTCTCTTTGGGAACTACAGCTGGGAAGTTGGCTCTTACACACGCCCATCCACTAACCCCACCCATGACGACGTTCGTGCCATTCTTCGCGATGCCATGGTGAGCATTCCCGTCCAGATGCCGGATTAGCGTCGATTGTTGTCAACTCTCCAGGGGACCTTTATTTTCCCGCACGGGAGACGGGCCAATGGACTTAGGCGAAGCCCCTGACTGAAGAATCCACAAGCAAACTGACATCTCTAAAGTTACCGCATGCCAAAGATGATGCTGAGGAAGCCCAGGGCCACCCGAACAGAGAGATCACTACCTCCACCACATGTTGGTTGGACGATGCTACCGTTGGCATTCCTTGTTCCTTGGTGGGTAGTGGGGCCAGACAACACTCAAAACTCATTCACGAAGTCCGACGCCCGTTCGGTCGGTACCTTATTGGTAATTTCTTGCCTTCCCTCCCCTCCTTTTGCACCATACTACCCACGGCCATCTATCATTTTGAGTGTATTTCTTGCCTTCTGCATCGTATTCATGACCGTGTATCACCCCGAATGCACTGTACAATCGGCTAGCCTGCTGTACTGAAAAATTTCGTGAGTTGAATCGGGAGATATTGCCCTGAAATACTATCCTGACCGACCGACGGACAACAACGGGCAGCGTAGCTTGCGCAGCGAGGCGGTCGGAAGGGACAGAAACCGAGATTGACGAGGTATACGACCCCAAGGGAAATATTTACAAAAGGTCCTGTGATGGGACGGCGGAAGTCAGACCTCACTGGGGTGCATGGTACTGGTATACCTAACAATCCTAAAGGGGGGACGTGGATTTAAAAATGTGTGAACTCAAATAGTCCAACTATGATCCTCGAGATAAAATAAAGTAGACAAGCGTTGCGAAAAGTGACAAGTGCTACAAGTCTCCGAATCTGATCGACGGGCATCAAATGTGCTGTACACGAATGCAAAAACACTCGCACTCACCGATCTGGCATGACGAGCGGAGCAAGCAAGCTCCACATATACAGGAGCATACAAACCCAGCTACTAACGACACGCATCCACATAGCCGTCTCGGAGCGTCCGATGTAAACAATCTCTTCCGATTCGGCGCCACCCTGTTCAGTCGACACTACGTTCCTGCAAATGGGAATAGACATCAGAAAGAATGTGGCTGTGTACAATGACGACTGACCAGTCCGTGAGCAGCATCGCAACATACATCGTCCCGAGAACAAAGATAACGTGGAACCAGGCATACTGCAAGGGTCATCAGGAGCGTGACGACACGACAAGGATCCGCCTCACATTGTAGCGAGTG
>JBBPKF010000198.1:0-15741 GCA_038089175.1 Binderoboletus segoi | reverse complement strand
AGGAAATATCCAAATTGGTAGATGTACAAGAGAAGAGCGAAGCGTAAGGTTGAGATAAGAAGAAACGTACAAGTAACTCCGCGTAATAGCTGTCGGAGTATAGAGTCTGTGGTAGAGAGGAAGAAGGGGACAATGACGGTGCAAAGGAGTAAAGAAAGGGAAAATTGTAACATTACCCCCGTCTTAAGCTGGAACATTCCATGTTCCAGTCAATCCTCGGTCTCCTGGGGTTCTGTGACTAAAGAAGTTCGCTCTTTGAATGGACAATCGTCTGCGATGTGGCCTTCAGTGCCGCAGTGACTGCAAAAGTGTGCAGGACAGGTGTGAGTCCAATGTCCCAGGTTTTTCTCTTTGCAGAAGGGACAGACGTAGGTGGGACACGCAGCTCGAAGATGTCCCCGTTGGTTGCACAGAGTATATAGTGAGTCGAGCGTGGTGGTCGGATAGAATAAGTCGTCGTCAGAGGATGATTCATAATCAACGTTTGTCGCGCCAAGGTAGTCCTTAAGTCAGTCTTCGGGAATTTCTCTTTTCTTCCTGGTCCACGTTCGACGTACAGGGTGGAACCGTTGTTTAGCTGAACGGCGAAGGGTTGGTTCAGGGTGAAAGG
Source organism: Binderoboletus segoi (assembly GCA_038089175.1). Lineage (NCBI taxonomy): Eukaryota > Fungi > Basidiomycota > Agaricomycetes > Boletales > Boletaceae > Binderoboletus > Binderoboletus segoi. The sequence continues at coordinate 15,131 of JBBPKF010000198.1, read as the reverse complement.
AGGGCGGTGGGGAAGAGATGTGAGACTCGAGTGGGACAGGGTTGGGGACGGGTACAGCTTCTGTTTCATACATATCATCTGCAAAATATTCTTTGAACTCCTCTTCTGACAACCTAGGGAGTACATCTTTAAGGAGGTCCTTGAACATGATCGGGGATAGCCCGTCTATGATGTCCAGCAAACCTGCGTTAACGAGAGTGGATAGAAGGGATTGAAGGGCTTCGGTGAGGGCCTGATTGGTCAGGCCGATACGTGCAGCGTTGGCGAAAGACGGTTGAATGTTGGAGAAGGAGGTGCGGCAAAGAGCGAGGTGATGGTAGGTTCTTACGAGACCGGGGAGTGTGAGGGAACGGAGGTAATGAAGGTCATGTTCGACTAAGAAAGTTAAGCCAGGGTCTGTTACGCTGCAAGCAAAGACTTGCGTGACTTCAACCCTTCTTGGGTTCCTCAGCTGACGGCTGGATGACGCTCAAGGTGTGACGGCACCCTATACCAGAGCGAACGAGTGCGACATGGGAATTACGCTTCCATGGGCTCGACGACCTTGACAGACTTGATACCGTTCGGTTGGCAACGAAGTTGGTGTCGCGGCTTGGCAACACACGAGGACACAGCTGCTAGAGACAGCTAGCACCACAAGGTCGAGATAGCTAACTTAGGGTGACGAGGCCTAAGAAAGAGACGGCTCTGATTGCAGGATGGTACAAAAAGAACAGAATGCCTAACATGATGCGCAGTAGCGACTTAAGTACAGAGGCAAACGAGATAAGGGCAGGCATATAGAATGTGATAAAATCTTATAGAACTTGGAGAGTGATGTAAAAGAGATGACCAACGATGCTGCAGATTACCGAGATATAGAAGGTGAAGGAAGGTAGTAGAAACCGGTCTCTGGAAGGCAGCTAAACCCGGGTCATTGCAGGAAATATCCAAATTGGTAGATGTACAAGAGAAGAGCGAAGCGTAAGGTTGAGATAAGAAGAAACGTACAAGTAACTCCGCGTAATAGCTGTCGGAGTATAGAGTCTGTGGTAGAGAGGAAGAAGCAGACAATGACGGTGCAAAGGAGTAAAGAAAGGGAAAATTGTAACAGCCATCAGCTGAGGAACCCAGGAAGGGTTGAAGTCATGCAAGTCTTTGCTTGCAGCGTAACACTATCCCTCAACTTGGCACATTCCCTGTGTCACCCTGTGGGTTCATGTCATTTTCTTGGTATGTATATATGTCCTTGTAGTAATATACAGCAGCGGCTCTATCACCTGGGTCCTCTGGTGCGTGTAGAGCCTTCTCGGGTGAGTACCGTGACTCACTCATTTCTGTGTGTTTGCTGACATGTCCTGACTCATATTTCCACTTCTTCGGCCAGTTCCTAAGATTATCATCATGGTTGGATGCTCCCAGCGCATCCGCTTCGTCACTGGTGGGGTTCCATGGCGGTTTGTACACCCCCTCCCCTCCCCCTTAGACTCGACCTTTGGGCGGTAGTAGACTATGTTTGCAATGTCATCAGGTGGTTTACGCGGCCTCAGTTAGTGGTTCTGAGTGCTCTTGAGCCGCTCTGGGTGCTGACTTGTCCCATTCGCTGTTGTCATCTTTGGTAGGGCTGGGTGGGCACCACCGCTGGAACTGTCTGTTGCACTGCCTCTGCCAGCTTGTCGGTTGTCCTCTCAACCCCTGGCACCCTCCTTGACATCTCCGTGGCCCTTGGCATCTCCAGGCTTGCTGCTCGACATTTCTGTCACAACCACTCCACCCACTGGGTTCCATGCCTGGTTACTTGTGTTGTGTTCCTGCACCTCACCATTGTGATCATCTGTGGCACCTTCCTGTGTGCCCTGACAACTTTGCAGCAATTCTGGACATAGCATGCATAGGTGAAAATGGCAAAGGCAGCCAGGAGAAAATGAAGAGTCAGTGAGGGTGGTGGAGCAAATGAGGGGGTGGAAGGGGAGCCCTGGAAGCAGCTGTGCTCAACATGGGATGGGAAGGTGTGTGCCCAAGTCACCATGCTGCCTCACCTTGCTCAGTCATTCTAGGTCTTGTTTGATTTTAGCAAATTCATATGTGCCCACCAATTATAATGATGTCATTTAGAAGCTGGTTGAAATCATAGCCTGTTACGCTGCAAACAAAGACTTGGATAACCAGTTCAACCTTTCCTAGGTTCTTCAACTGACAGCTGGATGATGCTCAAGGTGAGAGAGCACCCTATTCCAGAGTGAACAAGTGTGTGTGGGAATTACACTTCCACAGGCTCAATGACCTTGACAGACTTGATACCGTTCGATTGACTACAAGTATGGTGTTGTGGCAAGGCAACACTTTGAGGACACTGCTGCTAGAGATGGCTAGCACCACTAGGTTGAGATAGCTAACTTAGGGTGACAAGGCCTAAGAAAGAGACTGCTCTGATTGCAGGAGATGTACAAGAGAACGGAATGCTGAACACAGTGCACAGTAGTGGCTTAAGTACAGAGAGGTGTGAGATAAGGGCTGACATATGGAACTTGAGAGAAGGTCGGAGAAATCGGAAGATGAGATAAAAGAGATGACTAAAGTGCTGTGGATGACCGAGATATGGAATATGAAAGAAGGTAATAGAAACCGGTCTCCGGAAGGCAGCTAAACCTGAGTCAGTGTGGGAAATATCCATATTGGTAAATATACAATAGAAGGACGGCTCATAGTGTTAGGAAAAATAGGAACGTACTCATGGCTAAGAGTAACCCAGTGCGTGCCCAAGTGTCTGTGAACAAGTAGAAACGGTAGAGTAATGCCCATGGAAGAAGGAATAGAGAAATTTGTAACATTACCCTGTTCTTATGCTGGAACATTCCATGTTCCAGTCAATCTTCGTTCTCTGGGGGTGCTGTGACTAGGGAGGTTTGTTTCTTGAAGGGACAATCATCTGCAATGTGTCCTTCTTTACTGCAGTGGCCACAAAACCTCATAGGGCAGGTATGGGTCCAGTGTCTGGGGTTCTTTATTTTACAGAAGGGGCATGTATAGAAGGGACATGCAGCATGTAAGTGTCCCTGTTCTTTGCACAAAGAACACACTGTGGGTGGGAAGGTGGTCGGGTATGACAGGTCATCGTTAGAGGATGATTTGTAATCAAGGTTTGTCACCCCAGCATAGTTCTTAAGTAGGTCTGCTGTGATTTCTCTTTTCTTTCCTGTCCATGTTCAACGTGCAGGACTGAACCGTTGTTTAGATGAATGACGTAATGTGGGTGCTGGATGAAAGGACGGAGGTGGAGATGAGATGTGATTGGCAAGCAGGACAGGTAAGGGTTTGGGGGATACTTCTGGGCAGTATTCTGTTTCCTTGAAGTAGTCTTTGAACTCTTCTTCAGATAGGCAGGGTAGGATATCGCAAAGTAAGTCCCTGAACATGATCGGGGCTAATCCATCTATGATGTCGGGCATGCCTGCATTAATGAGGGTGGACAGTAAGGATTGGACTGCTTTGACTAGGGCTTGGTTGGTTAGGCTGATATGGGCTGCATTGGCGAACGAGGGTTGGATGTTAGAGAATGAAGTTTTGCATAGGACAAGGCGATGATAGGTCCGCACAAGACCAGGGAGGGTAAGGGAGTGAAGGTAATGTAGGTCGTGTTCTACCAAAAAGGTTAATCCGGGATCTTCTAGCATGGCTACTATGATATGGTGTTGGAAAATGGTGGGAAGATGATGGATACATAGGGGAATAAAGTCGGGGAGGATAATATCAGTTCTGGGGAGTGAAGGTACTTGTGTGAATGCAGATGGTTGAGAGGGTTCTTTGGGAGGCAGAGTAGTCGCATTGTTGCAAATTCTTTCAGCTAGTTCATGAGTGAATGTGTGGGAGGATGTGGGGGAGGATAAACATGTCATGTTTTGTTCTTTCAAATATTCTTCAGTGACTTGGGACCAGAATTCTTTGGGGATATGGTTGCAGGAGGGGTTGAAGTTGAAGAGGGGCATGAGTTTGTCTAGAGTCTGTGTTCCTTTTTATATGCTTTTAATAAGGTTGAAGGTCCAGTGAAGTTTCCTTCTGGTTCCCAGGTATCTTCCATGGATGAATAGCCTTTCCAGCGCACTAGGTAGTGCCGCTGCCTTGCGGAACCTCTGTGACTCATGATTCCTTCAATTTCGTATTGTTCTTCTTGGTCTATTTCTTTCAGGGGTGGGTTGATAAATGGTGTTTCATATTCTTCTGTGCTATGGAATGGGGACAATAGTGATGCATGAAATATCGGATGAATCTTCCATGATGTCGGGAGTTTTAGACAATACACCCATGGGGTTATTACCCATTTGATGGTAAAGGGGCCGAACCTTCTTTGCATAAGTTTTGGAGTTCTCCCAGGGAATCGTAAGTTCTGTGCTTCTAGCCCCACTTTATCTCTGATTTTCCAAGATGGGATTCAGGATCTGATCCAATTTTTCATGATGAGGGTGGCTTTCTCATGAGCTGTGATTGCTTCTTTTCTGGCTTCTTTCAGGTTTTCCATGTGTTTTTTAAGTTCTGGGAGGAAGGTTTTCCTGAGGGGAGGATATGCCCATGGTTCGTACCCATGCATGATGAAGAATGGGGTCTGTTTCATGGAGGAGTGGGTGGTGGAGTTGTGAGCAAATTCCACGTATGGGAGCATCTGGGCCCATTTTGTGGGTTGCATGGCACAAAACATGCGTAGGTATGTTTCGAGCTCTTGATTCATTCTTTCTGTTTGTTCATCCATCTGTGGATGGTAGGTGGTGGATAGAGATACTGAATAGTCCAGTAATCTTGCAAGTTCTCATGCAAAGGCAGAGGTGAATTGGGGGCCTCTATCTGATATGACCTTGTCATGCAGGCTGAATCTGGTGAAGACATGTTTGAAAAATAATTCTGCAACACCTGTGGCATCGATAGTTTTAGAACAGGGGCAGAGAATTACCCCCTTCGAAAGGCCATGGTTGACCACAACCATGACAGCATCAAAGCCATCAACTGGGGGAAGATCCGTGATGAGGTCGATGGACACCTGTTGGAAAGGACATGTAGCCATGGAGGGGATGGGGGCATATGGAGGGGTCGTCAGATGTGTGTTTACTTTGTTCGCTTGACAAAGTGGACAACCTTCAACAAATTTTCGGACAAATGTGGCAAGGCCCAGCCACCAGTAATCATGCATGACGTGAGTTTGAGTGCGTAAAACACTACCATGTCCAGTGGTTGAGGTGCAATGACAATGTTGCACAACATTGTGGCGAAATTGATTGGGGATGTACAGGTGATTTTAAAAATAGAGCTGTCCATTATCAAAGTTCCAGTCCAATAGAGGGAATCGAGGTATGGGTGAGTTCTTCTCATTGGTAGCTGCAAGTGTGGACAGGATGAATGGGTCGGTGGGGGACGATTTGGCAATTTTGTCAGCAATAGAGAGATCAAGGGTTTTTACAAACAATGTGTCTGGTAGTAGTGTGACGTTGGAGTTGTCAGTGTTGTACGTTGTGGGGTAGAGGTACTGGAATAGGGTGTCTGCTGGGGCTACTTGCACTGCCAGTACACTAACAAATTGTAGGTCGAAGTCCTGTAAGAAAAGCATCCATCATGCTTGTCTTCACGAAAGCTTGTGGGGGGCTTGGAAGTAGGTGAGGTTTTTGTGGTCGGTAAAGACTGTGACAGGGTGACTGGCTCCACGGAGATAGTGTTTCCATGTTTCGAGTGCGTGTAGTACTGCGAGCAGTTCTCGATCGTAGATATCGTAGTTCTGTTCAGCGTCGATGAATGTCTGTGAGTGGTATGCACATGGGTGGTATTCCCCATTGCTATCTTTCTGTAAAAGGACTCCCCTGGATGCTACAAGGGATGCGTCGGTCATTATTGCGAATGGTTTGGTTGAATCCAGCATCCACAGTACCGGTTGACTGATGAATATGCATTTGAGGGCATCAAATGCTTTCTGTTGTGGTTCCTCCCATGTCCAGGGAAGTTCCTTCTTTGTGAGGTCATTCAAGGGGCATGCCAGATCAGTGTAGTTGGGTACAAATTTTCAGTAGAAATTGCAAAATCCTAAGAAAGATCATACCCCTTTAACTGTTGTGGGGGGTTTCCAGTCCTCAATGGCTTTTACTTTATGAGGATCGAGGCAAACTTGTTCTTCTTTAATGACCATGCCAAGGTATTCCATTTCTGGGGAGTCGAATGTACATTTTGACAGTTTGAGGTACAGTTTTTCTTGATGGAACCTGTCAAGAACTCTTCGTGTGCATACTTGGTGGGTGGGGAGGTCTGGGGAAGCAAAGCCAAGGTTGTCCATGTAAATTCCAAGCCATCCTTCTGCTATCATGTCTCTGAAGATATGATTCATCATGTTTTGGAAGTGAGGTGGGGCATTGGAGAAGCCAAAGAACATGACCTGGGGTTTGAATAGTCCTTCCGATGTGATGAACACTGCTTTCCATCGACTGTCTTTTTCGATGAGGACGTTGTTGTATCCCCAATGAATGTCGAACTTTGTGAAGAATTTGGCATTCTTGAACTTATTGAACAATTTGGAAATAATCGGGAGTGGGTATGCATTTTTGATCGTGTGAGAGTTTAAGTACTGATAGTCCTGGCAAGGATGAAGTTTGCCATCTTTCTTTCCTACAAAAAAGAAAGGAGATGCCTGGGGAGAGGACAAGGGGATGATTTTGCCATTTTCAGTGTTTTCCTTAACAAACTCTTTGCATGCTAATTGTTCTGCTGGGTTGAGAGGGTAAACCTTTGTGACTTTTGGGATGAATTCATCATCTGTTATGATGGGGAAGTCGAATCTTCCACAGTTCGAGGGTAGTTCTCCTTTGGGGGGTTCATTAAAAACATCTTGGAAGTCTTTGTATGCGTCAGGAAGTATGACTTCTGTTTTCTGGGCATTCTGCACTATTTCCATTGACAGAGTGACCTTGTTAATGAGTGTGGAGAGTTGGTGACATTCCTCCATTACCAGTTGTTTGATTTTTTCTTTAATGAGGAGGTTTCCTGTTCTCCAGTTGATGATCAGGTTGTGTGCCTTGAGCCAAGGGTGGCCTAGTATGATATCTTCTTTTCCAAGATCTGTTATGTAGAAGTCTTGAACATGTGTGTATGGGTTTGGTCCATGAATGGTGAGTGTCATTCTGGACATGAATTTGATTGTTCTGGCTGTGTTTTCGGAACCGTTGGTGTTCATTACTAGGATGACATTTCTCATCCTTCTGAAACCAAGTTTCTTTCTCCAGAAGAAATCCCAAGAAACAAAGGATCCTGTTGCACCACTGTCGAGTAGTGCTTTTGTGTCGACTTTCTTTCCGTTTCCATGCAGGGTAATCAAGAGATGAGAGGCTTTGTTCTTGTTATCTGTAGTGTACATGAGGGAGAGTTTTACAGTAGGGAGTCGTTGCGTTGACTGTGTACACTCCCTTTTCAAAAATCCTGTGTGACCAGTTCTTCCTCGGCTTGCCCTTCTGGGGCTTCCTGTTCAGGCATCCTGTCTTCAAAGCAGGTATGCAGTACTTTGAGGATTTCTTTGTCCAAACTTCCTTTGGTTTGAAGTTGTTTCACATATTCCTCGATAGGAGAGGCTGGGGTTACTTGTTGCAGTTTGGGTTGGTATGGCAGAGGTTTAGGTGACTCTGTAGTAGTTTCTACGCTCTTGACAGTGACTGGCTTCCGGTATGTCATACTTTTTCCTTTATTATGGTTTGCTGCCCAACATCCGGGCTTTTTGTGTTACAATTTCCTTTTCTTTTCCTCGTCCTCGTATTACTTGTTAGTGTTTTGCTCTTCTTCACAGACACTTGGAGACACTTCGTATGTCATCTAGCTATGAGTATGTTCCTCCTTTTCCTCACGTTACATTTGGCTCTCCTCCTCTATGTGTACCAATATGGTTACTTCCCGCACTGACGCGGGTATAGCTGCCTTCTGGAGACCGGTTTCTTTTATGTTCCTTCACATTCCATATCTCGGTCATTCACAGCGCTTTAGTCATATCTTTTATATCACTTCCCGATTTCCCCAATATTCTATCAAGTTCTATATGCCTGCCCTTATTTCCTCTAACTCTGTACTTAAGCCACTACTGCGCATAGTGTTAGGCATTCTGTTCTCTTGTACTCCTCCTGCAATCAGAGCAGTCTCTTTCTTAGGCCTCATTACCCTAAGTTAGCTATTCGACCTTGTGGAGCTAGCCATCTCTAGCCGCTGTGTTCTCGAGTGTTGCCTTGCTGTGACACCATACTTCTAGTCAACCAAACGGTATCAAGTCCATCAACGTCATCGAGCCCGTGGACACATAATTCCCACATCATGCTCGTTCACTCTAGTATAGGGTGCTCTTTCACCTTGAGTGTCATCCAGCCATCAGCTGAGGAACCCAAGAAGGGTTGAAGTCGCACAAGTCTTTGCTTGCAGTGTAACAAAAGAACAGAATCTTTTGCTCACAGGTGTCGTCCTGCTAAGCATATCTCGCAACTATAGCTGATAAACCACCCTGCTGCACTACTGCTCCAGGATCATCTCAAGACTCTTGGGCCTCTCCTCTCCCTGCCCCCATCCCAAAGAAGTTCAGCACATATGCAGGACAATCAGCATTAACTGGAACCCCGGTCCTGACCACGTCGTCATATATCCTGGAAAGCTCGTGGATGAAATCCCATGAAAAGACAAAGAGAATATTAGGACTAGGAAGATCCTTTTCTGCCTGTACTCCCACACCCGAACCCGAAGAATCGTCTTCATCTCCTTCTCCACCTCCACCACCCTCCCCCATCTTCATTACCCCCCCACCTCCACCCATGGCAGAATTGAAAGCCACACTTCCTGATTGCTTCACCGGCAAGTTGGATGATGTGCAACAATGGATGAAGGCCATGAAGGCCTATTTCACAGTAAACGCTGCTCTGTATGCGGCCGATGCAACCAAGTTGTGTACAATATTAAACAGAATGCTGGAAGGGCAAGGAGCCGCTTTCACAGATCATTGGTATGATAAAATCAATGACCCTGCTGTAGCAGCGGCCGATAAAACCTTCACCAAGATGGTAGAAGACTTTGATGCCACCTTCTTCCCAGTGGATCAAGTATCAAATGCACGCTTCAAATTAAAATGACTCCAACAATGCCGAAAGAAAGGCGAAGACAATCGCTGGGAAGATGGCTTCCTAGAATACGTCACTGAGGTGAGGACTCTCATAGACAAAGCAAAAATCACCAATGAACAAGAGAAGTGCTATAAATTCCTAGTGGGGCTGGATAAAGAAATCCGAGACCCCATCATCGTAAATGGCACGCCTGCCACCCTCGAACTGCTGGTAAAGAAAGCCGCAGAAATGCACTCCAATATCACACACACAAGAAACATCGGGTAAAACAATTTCTATTCATCCTCCTCCTCCGCTTACCAGTCTCGCAGTTGAGACCCAAATGCAATGGACGTCGATTTTATCAAACTTCACCCAGATGAACGAGCAAAGCTCATCAGGGAAAAGAAATGTTTCATATGCAAGAAACCAGGCTGTTGGGCAGCAAACCACAGCAAAGGAAAAACAACGACATACTGAAAGCTGGTCACTGTCAGACAAGTAGAAACCCCTGCAGAATCTTCCAAACCCCCACCATACAGACCGACATCTCAACACGTCATCCCCGCATCTCCTATAGACGAGTATATCAAACAACTCCGAACCAAAGGAAGTTTGGAAGAAGAAATATTGAAAATATTACATACTTGCTTTGAAGAAAGAATGCCAGAGCAAGAAGCCCCAGAAGGGCAAGCTGAAGAAGAACAAGTCACCCAGGATTTTTAAAGAGGGAGCATAGACAGTCGACGCAACATCTCCCTACAGTCACACTTTCTCCCATGTACACTACAAACAACAAGAACAAAGCTTCTCGCCTTTTGATCTCGTTACATGGAAATGGAAAGAAAGTTGACACGAAAGCACTACTCGACAGCAGTGCAACAGGGTCCTTCATTTCTTGGGACTTCCTCCAGAGAAAGAAACTTGATTTCAGAAGGATGAGAAATGCCATCCTGGTAATGAATGCTGATGGTTCTGAAAACACTGCCGGAACCATCAAATTTATGTCCAGAATGACACTCACCATTCGTGGACCGACCCCTTACACTCACATCCAAGATTTCTACATTACTGATCTTGAAAAAGAAGACATCATCCTCAGTCATCCCTGGCTTAAAACGCACAACCCAGTCATCAATTGAAGAACCGGAAACCTTCTCATCAAAGAGAAAACAGAAGAACTGTGGTTGAGGAATGCCATCAACTCACCACATTTATCAACAAGGTCACATTGTCAATGGAAATAGCACAGAACGCACAAAAGGCTGAAGTAGTCCTCCTGGAAGTGTACAAAGACTTCAAAGATGTCTTCGATGAACCGCCAAAAGGCAAACTACCCCCTAATCATGGAAGATTTGATTTCCCCATCGTCACGGACGACAAATTCATCCCAAAAGTCACAAAAATCTACCCCCTTAACCCAACAGAACAGCAAGCATGCAAGGACTTTATTAAGGAAAACACAGAAAATGGCAAGATCATCCCCTCGACCTCTCCACAAGCATCCCCCTTCTTCTTCGTAGGAAAGAAAGATGGAAAACTTCGCCCATGTCAAGATTATAGATACCTAAATTCTCATATGGTCAAAAATGCATACCCCCTCCCAATCATCTCTGAACTCTTCGACAAGTTCAAAAATGTCAAATTCTTCACCAAGTTCGACATCCGATGGGGATACAACAATGTCCTCATCGAAGAAGACAGTCAATGGAAAGCGGTGTTCATTACATCAGAAGGGTTGTTCGAACCACAGGTCATGTTCTTTGGTTTTTCCAACACCCCACCCCACTTCCAAAATATGATGAACCACATCTTCCGAGATATGATAGTGGAAGAATGGCTTGGAATATACATGGACGACCTTAGTTTTGCCTCCCCAGACCTCTCCACACACCAAATGCGCACCCATAGAGTTCTTGACCAGTTCCGTCAAGAAAAACTATATCTCAAACTGTCGAAATGTACTTTTGACGCCCTTGAAATGGAATATCTTGGCATGGTTATAAAAGAAGGACAAGTCTGCCTTGACCCACATAAAGTCAAGGCTATCGAAGAATGAAAACCGCCAACCACAGTCAAAGGCATATGGTCATTTTTGGGATTTTGCAACTTCTACTGAAAATTTGTACCCAATTACGTGGATCTAGCCCGCCCCCTAAATGACTTAACAAAAAAAGAACTCCCTTGGAAATGGGAACAACCGCAACAAAAGGCATTTGATGCCCTGAAAAAGATTTTTATCAATCAACCAGTTTTGCAAATGCCGGACTCAACCAAACCCTTTGCAATCATGACCGACGCCTCTCTGGTACCATCAGGAGGTGTCCTTCTACAGAAAGATGGCAATGGAGAATACCACCCGTGTGCCTACCACTCCCAAACATTCATCGATGCAGAAAGGAACTATGATATTTACGATCGTGAACTCCTCGCCATCCTTCACGCACTCAAAACCTGGAAACATTACCTATGAGGAGCTGGACACCCAGTAATGGTCTTCATGGACCACAAAAATCTCACTTACTTCCATGCCCCCCACAAACTCTCATGAAGACAAGCACGATGGATGCTTTTCCTCCAGGACTTCAATTTACAATTCATCAGTGTACTGGCAGCACAAGCAGCCCCGGCCAATACATTATCTCGTTATCCCTACCCTGCAATGTATGAAAACGACAATGAAGATGTCATGCTATTGCCTGACAACCTGTTTATCAAAACCCTTGATTTGTCTATCACAGATAAAATTGCCAACTCTTCCTCATCCGACCCTTTTATCATGTCCACACTAGCAGCAATCAAAGAAAAGAACTCCCCTATCCCCAGATTCCCATTATCCGACTGGCGATTTGCGAATGGCCAACTGTACTTCCAAAACAGACTATACATCCTGGCTGAATTCAGCAACAATGTGGTCAAGCATTGCCACTGCACCCCCACTGCAGGCCACGGCAGTATACTGCAGATGCAAACACACGTCATGCGTGACTACTGGTGGCCGGGGTTGGCAACATTCGTCCGAAAATTCATCAATGGATGCCTGCACTGTCAGGCAAACAAGGTCAACACCCACCCGACTACCCCACCTTACTCCCCCATCCCTTCTGTTGCCACTCGTCCCTTCCAACAGATATCAGTTGATCTTATCACTGATCTTCCCATGGTGGATGGCCTGGACTCCATCATGGTTGTGGTTGACCATGGCCTTTCAAAGGGGGTAATTCTATGCCCTTGTTCAAAAACTATTGATGCCGCGGGTATTGCTGACTTATTTTTCAAACACGTGTTCACATGTTTCGGCCTACATGACAAAATCATCTCCAACAGAGGACCACAATTTGCATCTGCCTTCGCAAGAGAACTCACAGGGCTCCTTGACTACTCCTTAGCCTTATCCACAGCATACCACCTGCAAACAGATGGTCAAACCGAATGAATGAACCAGGAACTAGAAACGTACTTGCGCATGTTCTGCACAACTCAACCGACCAAATGGGTCAAAATGTTACCCTACGTGGAATATTGTCACAATTCCTCCACTCACTCATCTACAAAACAAACCCCATTCTACATCATTCTGGGATACGAACCCTGATCTCATCCTCCGATTGGGAAAACATTCCTCCCAGAACTAAAGAACTGCATGGAAACCCTGGAAGAAGCCAGGAACAAAGCCCTAGCTGCACATGAAAAAGCAGCCCTTATTATGAAAAATTGCATCAGATCTAAAACCCTGACATGGAAACAAGGGGATAAAGTGTGGCTGGAAGCCTGCAATTTGAAATTCCCTGGCAGAACCCCAAAACTCACGCAAAGAAGGTTCGGACCATTTACCATAGACAGGGTAATAACACTGTGGGCATACCACCTCAGACTTCCCCCAACATGGAAAATCCATCCAGTCTTCCATGCATCCCTCCTTTCCCCCTTCTGCAGCATGGAAGAATATGGAATACCGTTCATCGATCCACCCCTGAAGGAAGTAGATGGGGAAGAGCAATATGAAATAGAAGCGATCATGAGTCATCGAGGCTCCATGAGGCAACGCCACTATCTTGTGTGCTGAAAAGGCTACTTGTCAGCTGAAGATATGTGGGAACCCAAAAACAATTTCAGCAGAGCTTCAACTCTGTTGAAGGCCTACAAAAAGAAACACCAACTTCACTAACAATATGCCCCTCTGGAACTTCATCCCCTCCTGCAATCAATTCCCAAAAGACTTCTGGTCTCAAATCGCCGACGAATACCATAAAGAACAAAACATGACTTGTGCCTCTTCTCCCACCTCATCCCATACATCCACCCGCGAACTCGCTAACTAAATCAGAAACTGCTCAGTCACTCCCCCGCCCGAAAAACCCTCTTCTTTTGCAGAAGTCCCCACACTCCCTAGATCTGACATTATCCTTCCCGACTTCATCCCCCTCCGCATCCATCGTCTTCCCATTGTATACCAATGTCATCTTATCGTTGCAGTCTTGGAAGATCCCGGACTTACTTTCCTTATCGAACACGACTTACATTACCTACGTTCACTTGTCCTCCCCAGCCTTGTCAGAACATACCATCGCCTCTGTCTATGCAAGACCTCCTTCGCCAACATCCAACCCTCCTTCGCTAATGCCGCTCGGATAGGGCTCACCAACCAAGCCTTGACCGAAACATTCCAATCCCTTCTGTCCACCCTTATCAACACCAGTTTACCAGACATTATAGATGGACTCGCCCCCATCATGTTCAAAGACCTCCTCAAGGACATCCTCCCCTGATTGTCTGAAGAAGAGTTCAAAGAGTACTTTCAAGAATCAGAGTATAATCCCAAGCTAGTCCCCACCCCAAAACCTACCCTGCTTGTTGAACGCATATCATCCCCTCCCCCATCCTTTCATCCAGAGCCCACTACGTCGTTTCTCTCAACAACGGTTCCACCCTGTACATAGAACATGGAAAGGAAAGAAAAGAGACCTCAATGCGGAACAACTTAAGGATTACGCTGGCGCGACAAACCTTGACTATGAATCATCCTCTGATGATGACCTCTCATACCCGACCATCTCGCCCTCGTCGTTATGTACTCTGTGTAAAGAACGGGGGCATCTACGTGCTTCCTGTCCATCCTACATCTGTCCATTCTGCAAAGTAACCAACCCCAGTCATTGGATCCACACCTGCCCCAACCATTTCTGTGGGCACTGTGGAGAAGAAGGACACATTGTGAATGACTGCCCTTTCCACGAACGAACATTCCTCATCATGGAACCCCACGAAACCCAGGATTGACTGGAACATGGCATGTTCCAGCATAAGACAGGGGTAATGTTACAATTTCCTCTTCTTTTCCTCGTCCTCGTATTACTTGTTAGCGTTTTGCTCTTCTTCACAGACACTTGGGGACACTTCGTATGTCATCTAGCTATGAGTACGTTCCTCCTTTTCCTCACATTACATTTGGCTCTCCTCTGTTGGAGATCATCTCGTTTCCTAGTAAATACTTAGTACCTTTTCGACACTTTCACTACGTTACCATATTCGGACAACAGAAGCAGCTACCTCATGCCTCTGCTTAGTACGCTTTTCTCCAGTCTCGTACAATGTCAACTGGAGGTAAGCCACTACAGTACACTGTCCGTAGTCCCTTACTCATGTACTCTAGTCCTCACGGACTCGTGTTACAGGTAGCTAGCAATTTAGTCTCATACAACGTCGACTGGAGTCCTCATGGACTCGTGTTACAGATTGACCATTCCTTCACAGGTTATGAGCCCTGCTTAGTGTGGAAATAAAAAAAACGAAGACTCACCTCTGGCCAAGGTTAACTTGTTGCCATAAGCCGTCCTGACCAAATCTAGATCAGATGCTCATCTGAGTCACTATGACATCACCTGAGCCATGTCAACCAACCCATCGTGCCAATGCACCAGCGGAATACCAATCAGTGTAGTTGGACAACTCCTTGCTGTGAGATTCTCTGGCATATCAAGCTCCTCAAGCCCTCCTCCCCATACCCCTATTGCTGGACTGAGCTCCCACCTCGCCTCAGCCCCTGCTTCACGTGCACCC
>JBBPKF010000197.1:3172-15746 GCA_038089175.1 Binderoboletus segoi | reverse complement strand
ATCTACTTGGACTAAGAAAGTCATACTCTGCCTGCTCCCCCTCCCCCTCCCCTGAAGAACCATCTCCCTCTCCATCTCCTCCACCCCCACCCTCTCCAATCACTGTCACCCCTCCTCAGTCACCTCCTATACCTATGGCAGAATTGAAAGCAGCACTGCTGGATTGCTTCTCTGGCAAGTCTGAAGATGCACAATGATGGATGAAGGCTATGAAAGCCTACTTTACAGTGAATGTGGCCCTGTATGCCATGAATGCAATGAAATTGTGCACAACTCTGAACAGAATGTCAGAAGGATGAGGGGCTTCCTTTGCTGACCATTGGTATGATAAGATCAACAATGCTGCCATAGCAGCTGCAGATAAGACCTTTGACAAGATGGTCAAAGATTTCAATGCAACATTCTTCCCAGTTGACCAAGTGTCAAATGCCAGGTACAAGTTGGACTGCTTATGCCAACACCAAAGGAAGAATGATGAAGGAAGATGGGATGATGGATTCTTGGAATATGTCACGGATGCCCAAACCCTTATCAACAAGGTGAAGATTGATGATGAAGAAGAAAAATGCTACAAGTTCCTCACTGGACTTGATGAAGAAATCTGCAACCCTATTGTGGTAAATGGAGCACTGACCACATTGGAAGAACTGGTCAAGAAAGCCATGCAAATGCATGCCAACATAACCTGTGCAAGAAACTCAGGACACAGTTCATATTACTTGTCCTCCTCCTCCTCCCATAGCAGCAGAGACCCGAATGCTATGGACATTGACTTCATTAGGCTCAAACTGTACAAAAGAGCCAAACTCATGAGCGAAAACAAATGCTTCATATGCAAGAAACAGGGCTGTTGGTTGACGAACTACAGTAAAGGAAAGGCAATGATAACATACTGAAAGCTGGTCACTGTCAGGAATGTAGAAATCATTCCAGTGACATCCACAAAGCCACCCCATACCAACCATGACCCCAATGAGTGGTTCCCTCCTTCCCAATTGATGAATATGCCAAAACACTCTAACTCAAAGGAAGCTCAGATGAAGAAATTTTGAAAGTCTTGCATACCTGCTTTGAAGATAGGATGCTGGAACAAGAAGCCCCAGAAGGACAAGCTGAAGAAGAACCTGTAGCACAGGATTTTTGAAATGGGAGCATTCTAAGTCAACACAACAACTCCCCACTGTAAAACTATCTTCCATGTATGTAACAAGTACCAAGAACAAAGCCACTCATCTCTTGATCACATTACATGGGAATGGAAACAAAGTCGACATGAAAGCACTCCTTGACAGTGGAGCAACAGGATCTTTCATCTCCTGGGACTTTCTCAGATGAAAGAAGCTTGAATTTAGGAAATTAAGGACCAACATTATCATCCAGAATGCTGACAGCTCAGAAAATAGTGCTGGCACTATCAAGTTCATGTCCTGGATGACTCTGATGATCTGAGGACCCACCCTGTACACACACATCCAAGACTTCTATGTAACTGATCTTGAAAAAGAGGATATCATCTTGGGACACCCATGGCTCATGAAGCACAACCCAATGATAAACTGGAGGACAGGAAACCTCCTGATCAAAGAAAAGCTCCCTGAAGAAAACAAACCAGTGGTTGAGGAATGCCATCAACTCACCACGTTCATCAATAAAGTCACCCTGTCTATGGAAATCATGCAGAATGCACAGAAAAATGAAGTAACCCTCCCTGAAGCATATAAGGAATATCAAGATGTCTTTGATGAACCCCCTAAAGGTGAATTACCCCTGAACCATGGAAGGTTCAACTTTCCTATCACTACCAACAATGAATTCATTCCGAAAGTTGCAAAAGTATATCCCCTTAACATCAAAGAACAGAAGGTGTGTAAGAAATTCATAAAGGAAAACATGGAAAATGGCAAAATCATCTCTTTATCCTTCCCACAAGCCTCCTCTTTCTTCTTTGTAGAAAAAAAGGATGGGAAACTTTGTCCATGCCAGGACTACCAGTATTTAAACTCTCATATGATCAAAAATGTGTACCCACTCCCAATCATCTCGGAACTTTTTGACAAGTTTAAAAATGCCAAATTCTTTACCAAATTCGACATCCGTTGGAGATACAACAATGTCCTTATCGAAGAAGATAGTTGATGGAAAGTGGCATTCATCATGTCAGAAGGTTTATTTGAGCCACAGGTTATGTTTTTCAGTTTCTCCAACACCCCACTGCACTTTCAAAACATGATGAATCACATTTTTTGTGACATGATAGCAGAAGGTTGGCTTGGAATCTACATGGACAACCTTGGCTTCACTTCCTCAGACCTCCCCACTCACCAACAACATATGTGGAGAGTTCTTGACAGGTTCTGTCAAGAAAAACTGTATCTCAAACTGTCGAAATGCACATTCGACACCCCGGAAATGAAGTACCTCAGCATGGTCATTCATGAAGGACACATTTGTCTTGATTCCAACAAGGTCAAGGCAATAGAGGATTGGAAACCACCCACCATGGTCAAAGGTGTGTGGTCATTTTTAGGTTTTTGCAGCTTTTATTAGAAATTCATGCCAAACTATGTGGACCTTGCCTGCCCCCTCAATGATCTGATGAAGAAGAACCTCCCTTGGAAATGGGAAGAGCCACAACAAAAGGTGTTTGATGCCTTGAAACAGATTTTCATCAGCCAGCTGGTACTCTGCATGCTGGACTCCACGAAACCATTTGCAATAATACTGATGCCTCCCTTGTAGCCTCAGGAGGTGTCTTACTTCAAAAGGATGGCAATGGCAAATATCACCCATGTGCATACCATTCTCAAACTTTCATTGACACAGAATGAAACTACAATATATATGATCAAGAGCTACTGGCTGTCTTCTATGCTCTCAACTCATGGAAACATTATCTGCACAGAGGTGGTTATCCTGTCATGGTCTTCACTGACCATAAGAACCTCACATACTTCTGTTCCCCCCATAAGCTCTCATACCGACAAGCGTGATGGATGCTCTTTCTGCAGGATTTTGACCTGCAATTTGTTAGTGTACCCACAGCCCAGGTTGCTCTGGCAGACACACTCTCCTGATATTTGTACCCATTGACATATGAGGAAGACAACACTGATGTCACCCTACTTCCAGACATATTATTTGTCCTCACATTGAATATGGCCATTGCAGATAAAATTGCCAACTTCTTGTCAACTGACCCATTCATACTCTCTGCATTACATGCCCTACAAGACAAAACATCCCCCATCCCACTTTTCCCAGTGTTAGACTGGCGCTTTGATGAAGGCCAGCTTTACTTCCAGAATCAGCTTTATATTCCTGAGGAGTTCTGCAGCAACGTCCTCAAGCACTGTCACTGTATATTCACTGCAGGACATGGTGGTGTACTTCGCATGCAAACCAGGGTCATGCATGACTACTGGTGGCTGGGACTGGCCACATTTGTATGGAAATTTGTTGTGGAATGCCCCCAATGTCAAGCGAACAAGGTCAACACCCATTCGACCACCCCTCCCTATGCCCCTATCCCATTCTCCACCACCAGGCCTTTTCAACAGATCTCTGTTGATCTTATCACTATCTTCTGGAAGTGGATGGTCTCGATTCTATAATGGTCATGGTCGACCATGGCCTTTTGAAGGGAGTAATTCTCTGCCCTTGTTCCAAAACAGTTGATGCTGCAGGGGTTGCTGAGCTTTTCTTCAAACAGTTGTTCACCAGATTTGGACTTTATGACAAAGTTATATCAGACCATGGCCCCCAATTCACATCTGCCTTTGCAAGAGAACTCGCAAGGCTCCTAGACTACACCCTTGCCCTCTCCACCACATACCATCCACAGACAGATGGACAGACAGAATGCATGAACCAGGAACTAGAAATGTACCTCCAAATGTTCTGTGCCACACAACTGACTAAATGGGTCAAAATGTTACCATACGTGGAATATTGTCATAACTCCTCCACCCATTCCTCCATGAAACAGACACCCTTCTTCACAATTCTAGGGTATGGACCATGGGCCTACCCACCCCTAGGCAAAACCTTTCTCTCCAAACTCAAAAACAGATTGGAAACCCTGGAAGAAGCCAGGACAGAAGCTCTTGCAGCACATAAAAAAGCTGCTTTGATGATGAAAAACCAGATCAAATCCCAGATTCTGACATGGAAAGTCGGTGACAAAGTCTGGCTGAAAGCATGGAACCTACGCTTTTCCAGAAGAACCCTGAAACTGTCGCAAAGAAGGTATGGCCCTTTTACCATAGAACAGGTAATAACCCCATGGACATATCATCTCAAGCTCCCTGCAATGTGGAAGATGCACCCAGTATTTCATGCCTCCCTCTTATCACCATTCTTCAGCATAGAAGAATATGGAACTCCATTCATCGAACCACCCCCAGAGGAAGTAGATGGGGAAGAACAGTATGAAATCAAAGCAATTATGAGTCACCACTGCGCAAAAGAAAGACACCACTATCTGGTCAGATGGAAAGGGTACTCTTCAGTCAAAGATACATGGGAACCTGAAGACAACTTTGGCAGAGCTTCAATCATTTTGAAAGCCTATAAGAAGAAACACCAGCTCTGATTTCCTTCATGCCCTTCTTCATCACCCATGTTAATGACCGACCCATCCCTCACAACTTCTGGCAGAAGATCACTGACACATACCTACTAGAACAAAATGTGTCCAGATCATCTTTCCCCATGTCCTCTCACTCTTCCACCCATGAACTTGCCAAATGCATCAAAGACTGCTCCATGACTCCCGAACCAGAAGAACCCTCACTGTCCATGTTTGCTCAAGTGGACCCATGTGAATGCTCCTCCATCATACTCCCAGACTTCATTCTGCTAAGAATCAATCATCTACCACTTCCATTTCAATGTCATTTCTTTGTAGGATGCCTTGAGGACCCCAGCCTTACATTTCTTATAGAACATAACCTTCATTTTCTTCAGTTGGCCACCCTTCCTGGGTTGGTTCATACATATCATAGACTAGCACTTTGCAAGACATTGTTCACAAACATAAACCCCTCTTTCAACTCTGCAGCTCGCATTGGGTTGACCAATCAAGCCTTAATCAAAGTCAACCAATTCTTACTCAATACCATCCATAATGCAGGACTAGCTGACATCATTGATGGTCTGGCTCCCATCATGTTCTGGGACTTGCTAACAGATGTCCTCCCTCAACTCTCCAAAGATGATTTCAAAGAATACTTCATGGATATCCCATTCATCCCAGAACCCCCCTCCTCCATCCCTCTTGTACACTGCATCTCTAATTCCCCAACCATGTTTTGTGAAGAACATCATGAGAACCATAGGGCAAAAAGGCAGTTCAACCCTCTTTGTTGTTCAGGATCAACTGAAACCAAACCTAAGATGACAAGTACTTCTAAAGAACTTTCCTCCTCCTCTGATGACCAAGGACCATCCTGCCAACCCATGATTCCTCCCATGTTCAATATGTCACAGCCCAGGGCATACATGTAGTTCTTGCCTGAAATATCAATGCCTTTTCTGTTTATGATGGAACTCCGAACACTGGGCACATGGATGCAACTCCTGCTTCTGTGGGCACTGCAGAACTGAGGGTCATATAATGGCAGACTGTCCTTTTAAAAAGTGCGTTTCTTTGGTCACCGAACCCCCACAGCTGACAGATTGACTGGAACATAGCATGTTCCAGCTAAACAAGGGGGTAATGTTATAATTTTCCCTTTTCTACCTTCTCTTTGTCAGTCTATGTCACTACCTTTTTCTATCTCTCACAGACAGTTGGCTCCAGCATATGTTATGCAGAGTTACTTGTATGTTCATACTCTTTTTCATGCTTCACTTACTTCTTCTTCTTTACATTCTTGAGTATGAACACTATCCCTTCTACTGAGTCTGTCAGGGCACAGTCTTGCATAAGATCATGCCATCTTATGTCAAGTTCTTTACCATTCCATCATGTTCCATGTTGCGTCATCTGCAGCAGTTCTCTCTTGTTCTTTCACATTCCATGCTGGCCCTTGAGTGCTTCCTCTCTCTGTACTTAAGTTGCTATCATGCACCATGTCCTGTATCTTGTTCTTTTTGTGCCTCCCTGCAATCAGAGCATCATCTTTCTTAGGCCTTGTCACCCTAAATTAGCTATCCTGACCTTGTGTGTGCGCCGTCTCGCACAGCTGTGTCCTCATTGTGTTGCCTTTCCATGACACCATTACTTTGTTCCTACTGTGGGTATTGTCCAGCCCCACATAGTGTCAGACTTGAAGGGTGCTCTCACACCTTGTATGTCATCCAGCTGAAGCTGTGGAAGTCTAGCTGTTTGCTAGAAGAACTCGCAAGTCTCTCGCTTGTAGCATAACAATTACCCTGCATGGAAATGGAAGAAAAGTTGACATCAAAGCTCTTCTCAATAGTGGAGCAACAGGATCGTTAGTCTCATGGGACTTCATAAGGAAACACAAACTGGGGCTTTGAAAACTCAAACAAAAAATCACAGTCCAAAATGCCAATGGAACTGAGAACTGAACTGAGACAATCAGTTTTGTTGCCCAGCTGTCTCTCACCATTCGTGGTATCAAACCATATACTCACATACAGGAGTTCTATATTACAGATCTTGGGAAGAACAATGTAATCCTCAGACACTCTTGGCTTCAAAAGCACAACCCAGTCATCAATTGGAGGATGGAAAACCTTTTAATCAAGGAAACCTCTCTGATGCTCTATGAAGAAAGCACTCATCTCTTGCAGGTTTTAAATAAGGTCACCATATCCACAGAAATAGCCAGGAATGCTGCTAAGGAAGAAGTCATACTTCCTGAAGCATATAAATAATATCAGGACATTTTCAATGAACTGCCAATGGGAGAGCTCCTGCCTCATCATGGCCACTTTGATTTCAGAATCAAAACCAATGATGAGTTCATCCTGAAAGTAGCAAAAACATACCCACTCAACATAGCAGAACAAGTTTCTTGCAAAGAATTCATACAGGAAAACTTGGCCAACAGAAAGATGGTACCATTGACATCCCCTCAGGCATCACCATTCTTTTTTGTAGCCAAAAAGGATGGGAAACTTCGCCCATGCCAAGACTATTGTTACCTCAACTCCCACACAGTCAAAAATGTGTATCCACTCCCCATCATATCCAATCTCTTTGACAAGTTCAAGAATGCCAAATGGTTCACCAAGTTCAACATCCAGTGGAGGTATAATAATATTTTCATTGAAAAGGACAGCTGATGGAAAGCAGCATTTATCATTACAGAAGATCTCTTCAAACCTCAGGTCATGTTTTTTGGCTTTTCCAATGCCCCCCCTCACTTTCAAAACATGATGAACCATATTTTCAGGGATATGATTGCAGAAGGATGGCTAGATATCTACATGGACAACTTGGGGTTTGCCTTGGCTGATTTGGCCACACATCAGAGCTGCACCAAAAGGGTGCTAGAATGTGTTATGCTGCAAGCAAGAGACTTGCAAGTTCTTCTAGCAAATGGCTAGACTGCCTATAGCTGCAGCTGGACAATGTACAAGGTGAGAGAGCACCCTTTGAGTCTGGCACTATGTGGGGCTTGGCAATACCCACAGTAGGAACAAAGTAACGGTGTCACGACAAGGCAACACAACGAGGACGCAGCTGTGCAGGACAGTGCACACCACAAGATCAAGATAGCTAACTTAGGGTGACAAGGCCTAAGAAAGAAGTTGCTCTGATTGCAGGGAAGCACAAAAAGAACAAGATACAGGACATGATGTGCAGTAGCGACTTATATACAGAGAGATGGAGCACTTGAGGGCTGGCATAGAATGTAAAAGAACAAGATAGAACTACTGCGAATGACGCAGCATGGAACATGATGGAATGGTATGGAACTTGACATAAGATGGCATGATCTTACACAAGACTGCACCTGGGTGGACTCAGTAAAAGGAATAATGTCCGTATTCAAGAATGTAAAGAAGAAGAAGTAAGTGAAGTGTCAGAAAGAGTAAAAATGTACAAGTAACTCCGTGTAATGTGTGCTGGAGCCAACTGTCTGTGAAGGATAACAAAAGGTAGTGACATAGACTGACAGAGAGAAGGTAGAAAAGGGAAAATTGTAACAGAATGATTTTGACAGGAGCAGCTTTACTTGAAATTATCAAAATGCACATTTGATGTCAAGGAGACGGAGTATCTCAGCATGATCATCAAAGAAGGATGGGTTTGTCTAGATCTGCTAAAGGTTAAAGTGATCGAAGAATGAAAACCCCCTACCATGGTCAAAGGAGTTTGATCCTTCTTATGCTTCTGTAACTTCTACCAAAAATTTGTCCCTGACTATGCTAACATCACATGACCACTAAATGATCTCATCAAAAATGACCACCCCTGGAGTTGGGAAGTGTCATATCCCGGATCCACCACTTCAACTTCGACCCTCTGGATCTTCTCTGATCCAACTCTGATCCAACTCCGGACCATTTCCTTCAAACTCCGAACCATTTCCTCTAAACTCCGGACCATTTCCCTCCATATGTAGTCCTCTGAACTCTGGACACTTCTGGAATGACTTGTCTCCATTCCAATGACATTATATTTCATTCCTGTGTCCTCCATTCCTTCCATATTAATCTTAGTTCCACTCCTGTAACTCCTCTGTGCAGTGTCAACTGTGGAAGCACAGCTCTGCAGCACCTCTGGCATATATTCTATCCAACCTCCGAAACTACTTAGTCATTTGTTTTCTCTGTAGTATAAATACTCCATACAATACTCTGTAATCTTTAGCTCAAATATTGACTTAGCCTGATGGTCTCACCTCTGTTCCCTCTCATCTGAGCCTTGATGGCTCAACTCTGACCCCCCTCTGACCTCTCTGCTCCACAAATATGGGACTCAGACCCAATGTAAGGGCACACCACATAAGGTGAAGCCAAGTCCCATCTGACCAAAACTCCGGAGTTCTGGAGTTCCAGTGATCATCTGACATGGCCTTAACAGAAAGACACCCAACAACAAGCCTTCAATAAGTTAAAAATGATCTTCATTTGCCAACCAGTCCTTTGCATGCCTGATAACTTGCAACCCTTTGCCATCATGACTGACGTGTTACTCGTAGCCTTGGGAGGGGTTCTCCTGCAGAAAGATGAAAACAGAGACTATCATCCATGCACATATCACTTTCAAACCTTCCTTGATGCTGAATGAAACTATGACATCTATGACAGAGAACTATTGATGGTCATTCATGCTCTTGATAACTGGAAACATTATCTTCAAGGTGCTGGTCATCCCATCACCATATTTACTGACCACAAGAACCTGACATTCTTCCATTCCCCCCATAAACTTTCATGTTGACGAGCAAGATGGATGCTATTCCTACAGGACTTCAATCTACGTTTCACCAGTGTCCCTGCAGCACAAGTAGCCCTGGCAGATACCCTCTCTCATTACCCTTACCCCACGACCTATGAACATGACAATGAAGACATTGTGCTCCTACCTGAGCATCTGTTTATAAAAACCCTCAACCTGGCCATCACAGATAAGGTCATCCACTCATCCACATCTGACCCCTTTGTAGTAGATGCTTTTCGAGCAATTTCCAACAGCATCTTCCCTATTGCATGATACCTGGCCACTGACTGGCACTTCTCTGATGGTCAGTTATTCTTTCAAAACAGATTATACCTTCCCCCTGGACAGCAGGAGTCAATCATGCAACATTGTCATTCCTCCAAGCTTGCCAGACATGGGGGAGTCTTTCATATCCAGATTGTTGTTATGCAAGATTATTGGTGGCCAGGCCTTGCCACCTATATTCAAAAATTTGTTGCTGGATGCCTGGAGTGTCAGGCATGCAAGATCAATATGCATCCCACTTGTCCCCCCTACATCCCCATTCCCTTCCTTTGCAGTCGCCCCTTCCAACAGGTATTGGTCGATTTGATCATGGACCTTCCCCTTATGAGAGGCTATGACTCTGTCATGGTCATGGTCGATCATGGCCTTTTGAAGGGGGTAATTATATGCCCTTGTACCAAAACTATTGACATGGCTGGAGTAGCCAAATTATTTTTCCAAAACATCTTCAAATGATTTGGACTTCATGACAAGATTATTTCTGATCATGGCCCTCAGTTCACATCCACAGTCACAATTGGACTTAGCAGACTCCTCAACTACACCCTAGCCCTATCAACAGCCTATCACCCACAAACTGACAGCCAGACAGAATGAATGAATCAAGAACTTGAAACATACTTAAGGTTGTTCTGCACCACCCCCCCAGAAACTTGAGTAGATATGCTTCCATATGTCAAATTCTGCCACAACAATGCCCCCCATTCCTCTACCAAAATGATATCATTCCAAGTCATGCTTGGATATGAACCCTGAGCTTACCCTTCCCTCAACAAATCCTTCATCCCCTCAGTTACAGACCACATGAAGGCAATTGAAGATGCTTGGGTGGAAGCATTAGCTGTGCATGAAAAAGCAGTGCTAATTATGAAAAACCAGATTAAGTTGCAACTTTCAACTTGGAAAACTGGAGATAAGGTGTGGCTAGAAGCTAAAAACCTCCATTTTCCAGGGAGAACCCCAAAACTGTCACAAAGATGTTATGGCCCCTTTTCCATCACAAAAGTCATATCTTCATGGGCATATCACCTAAAACTCCCGGTAATGTGGAAAATACACCCTGTGTTCCATGCATCTTTGCTATCTGAATTTCATAGTGCCTCCAAATTCAGAACTCCGTTCATCATGCCACCACCAGACAAAGTAGAAGGTGAGGAACAATATGAAATAGAAGCAATCATGAGTCACTGCAGTTCCCTCCAATGGCACCACTATCTCATCCAATGGAAGGGATATTCATTGGCAGAGGATACATGGGAACCCAAAGGAAACTTAAGCAGAGCTTCAGCTCTTCTTAAAGCCTATAAGTATCATCACTCCCTTTAACCCTCATGTCGTGCTATATCCAACACTTCACTGCCCAAGCCCTTCACAGAGAAATCAAATTTGAGTGTGATTGTGAACTATGACACAACCCTTGCTTTAACTCCCCTGTGCCTAACATCCCTTTCAACGTCAAGTACCATAACAAATTAAGCTTATCTTCCCTCTCCCAACCCCGCAATATGTCCTCTGCTCACTCCTCTTTGACCTCATCCCCATCCTCATCCACTTGTGAACTGGCACAATGCCTGCACAACAACCCTATCACTCCTGAACCCAAAGAACCCTGTCATAAAACTCCAGCTTCTCTTTCTCTTTCCCAGATTGCCAATGCCATAGCCACCAGGTTGGGGTACCCTCTAATCTATCTGGATGTTATTCCCCTCCATATCCATTGTCTTCCTTTCCTCCAACACCACCACATATATGTCACAACCCTTGAGGACCCTGGTCTCTTATTTCTTGTAGAACATGATTCCTTTTTCATAAACTCAGACACTTTGCCATCACTTATATGCACCTATCATCTTCTCTGTGTTACCTGCAATTCCTTCACTACTGTTACCCCTTCATTTGCCAATGCTTCATGCATGGGCTTAGTCAACCAGGCCCTTGTCAAAGCCATTCAAAGTCTTCTTGAGTTGTTGGACAAAGCCAGCCTTGCAAACATCATAGATGCCCTCTTGCCAGTAATGTTCCAGGATGTCTTAGTTCCCCTCCTCCCCACCCTCATGGAGACAGAATATGCTGATTATTTTGTGGAGTCACTGGTAATGCCTTCTCTTCCAAAATCTGTCCCTGCTCCTCAATCACTCAAGGAACATCTCACCTCTGTCCCCACCCCCTTTTGTCCTGAGGCCTCTTCCTCTCGCACCCATCAATGGTTCAACCCAATTTCTCAAAACTGGAAAGGCAGTAGCCACCCCATCTGACCTATGCTGACATGCATTGATCCAACACATGCTGCTGAGGATGCAGTCACTTGAATGGAGGACATTGAGAGTACATTGATATCTCCTACCAGATGTTGTTTCCTTTGCAATGAACCTGGACATCTCTGCACCTCTTGCCCCTCATATCAATGCCCTTGTTGCAAGAAAATTCAGCCCCACCATTGGGCATCATCTTGCCCATCTTGTCATTGTGGGCACTGTGGAGTCGAAGGGCATATTGCAGATGACTGCTCATTCAAGGAGGAGACCCACCTAGTGCAGGAACTGACCGAAGATTGACTGAAGCCTGGTCATCTTCAGGCTAATGGGGGGTAATGTTACCAACTTCCCTCATTCTTCTACTCCTTTCTTTCTGTTGTCACATTCTTCATCTTACTGTTGATCATGTTCTCCCTCATATAGTAATAGGACTCAATGCTCTCATTGTCTACACATGTACTTTGTGTCTTCTTCTTCTGTTGTACTTACTAAGGTTTGGGCACTTCCCTTTCAACTAGAGTCACTTCATATTCACTGTCCTTATGTCTTATCTGATTTTCCATCTCATTCTACTAGGCTCAATATTGTACCATCCACAGTTACTTCCTTGTCCTTTTATCTAGTTCTATGAACCCACCCTGAAGTGGCAAACCTCTGTATATAAGTTGCTACT
>JBBPKF010000196.1:0-15754 GCA_038089175.1 Binderoboletus segoi | reverse complement strand
GGTGTCATCGCTGTCGAGACTCGCACCATCGAACGTGTTATCCCTGCAGATCCCGCTAACCCTGCGTCGTTCGAGCAGAAGGTCATGGAAGCCGGGCAAGTATGGTACCCCAACTCTGCGTACAAGACAGCCCAGGCCATCTTTGACTTCGATCGTGAGGGCCTCCCTCTTATGATCTTTGCCAACTGGCGTGGTTTCTCCGGTGGTCAACAGGACATGTACGACGAAGTTTTGAAACAGGGCTCGAAGATCGTCGATGGCTTGTCCAGCTACAAGCAGCCCGTCTTCGTCTACATCATACCTAATGGTGAACTGCGTGGGGGCGCTTGGGTCGTCCTAGACCCCTCAATCAACTCCTCCAAGATGGAGATGTACGCCGATGTCGACGCACGTGCGGGTGTGTTGGAGCCTGAAGGCATCATTGAGATCAAGATGCGCCGAGACAAGATCCTTTCCCTCATGGAGCGCCTTGACTCTACGTACGCATCTCTGAAGGCCGCCAGCAAGGATCCCAGCCAATCCGACGAGGAGAAGGCCGCAACTTCAAAAGCGTTGACCGATAGGGAGACCTTCTTGCAGCCAACTTACAAGCAAATTGCGCTGTTGTACGCTGATCTTCACGAGTAAGTGCTAACCCGTTGCGTTTGTATTTTCCACATTCACCTCCATCTTCAGTCGCACTGGCCGTATGGAAGCAAAGGGCTGTGCCAAACCCACTGCATGGGAAGGAGCTCGCCGCTTCTTCTACTGGGCGCTTCGCGCACGCCTTGCCCGCTCCGAGGCACTTGCTCAACTGGCTGATAGTAACCCCGAGGCAACTCCGGAGCTTCTCGAGAAACTCCTAGAGTCACTCGTTTCCACCGTCGACCGTTCCGACAACCGTGCTCTCGCAAACGCACTGGAGGAGTTGGACCTGTCATCTACACTGGTCAGACTGAGGACGGACTATCTTTTGAAGCGCTTCCTCGAAGTTGCCCAACAAGACCGGAAGGCGTCCGTTGATGGTCTTGTCCGACTGGTAGATTCACTGACGTTCGATGAACGACAATTATTACAGTCCGCACTGCAGAACGCTCGCTCTCCTGGTTCGTTTAGTTCCTTCGATGTTCTAATTTCATCGCTCAGTGAATGACAGGACCCCCTTCGTATTCCAACTGAGTCTGAGATTATATCCCTCATTTCGAAAATACCATGATGCCATGGATACCGCGTCTCTCATGCACAATGTTCTGTCTGTCGCCTCACGCTCATGTTCCATTTCGTTTTTCTTTCATATTGCTCCACCTGTGCAAGGATAGCATTAATGTGTAAAGATACCGCGTACTTCTGTATAATTGCCATACGGCATGAACCGAGGGCATCATGGCTTTAGACACTCGAGTCGGAACGAGACATTTTCGGGGACAAACGTCTAGCCGCTGAGCTGACGCGACGAGTCGCAAGAGACAATTCCCCAGGCACTGAAGCAAGTCAACATCATGATGTTGTATCATCGGCATTCTAGAGGAACAATTAACGTACCTCTCTACCAGAGCATGCCTCAGTATATAGTCGTCGAGGCGATTCTATCGTCCCGTGCAAGACTCGCATCCCTTAGATCCAGAGCTCTCTCGATCATTTGCCAAGCTTCCCAAGTCGCGGATCTCCACCTCGAGCTATATGGACTCCTTCATGGCCAGGGTGCGAACACGCCGGGGCCTAGCTATGTTTCTCCTTTGGCAAGCCTAACGAAACGGCGATCAGGACGCCTGGCGAAACTTTCTTTGTAGCACAGCAAGCAGGTCGATGCTCTGCGGGCCACTGAGGCTATCAGTGACCCCACTTCTTCCCAAACTCGTTCCGTGGCAGTGATCGATTTAGACGATGCTATCCACCAAATACGGGCCGATTATCATGGATTCTTGGTCATGCTACCGTTCACGGACGTCGTTCTCATTTTCCTGGTACGCATCCATGACTTCTGGTTGATCGGCCTTTACTCTGCCGCGATCGTATCCTTACTTGCCTTGTTTATTGATGATCATATTCTCACCCTTGTTGGGCACTCCGGAATTCACATCACTCCCTCTACGTCCACCCGAGAATGCACGTTGCTTCTGGAGGGGCTGCGCAACTTCATTGGGATATGCCTTGTGTCCTTTCTCTATCACCTTTGGTTTATCCAGGACATGTTGCGGGTTTCTGCGATGCATCCGGATCAAACGATGATAACAGGATCCTTGGACAGAATGGCGCTCTTCTCATCCCCATCTAACATCACTGATTTTTCGACAATATCACCTATGATCGACATGTTGGGCATCATACTATCCATGACCCCATTAATGCCTCGCATTTGCGGTCAAAACTATCCAGTACAACCCAAACAGTTGCTCGCAGTACTTGGGTAACCCCAGGTCAAAATGTGGCGTTTCAACAACACGGCTTCCGCAGCCACCTTCCTTTGCCTTGTCCTCGCTGCGGGTTTCCACGACCCGTCAGCAGTATTGATATGCCGGGCGTGATGGAGTTGCTGATCCCAGATCAAAGAGACGTATGACACGCCTGGGAGGGATGGGTAACCAATCGTATCGTGCACGTCATTTCCTTTGCACCGACGATACCGACGTTCGGCGACCAGCGCCAAGAAAAACTGAAGCAGCTCCTGGACGATGCACAGCTAGCTTACGAATTATTTACTCGTTGCCATCCTTTCGTCTCGCCGACATCCTCTGAGATTCGCCCCCATGCCTCCTATTGGCGCTCCTCGTTACATCATATTCTACCGCCATGTAACTGTATGCCATTCACAGGTTGACAAAGAACTGTGCCTTGCAGATTCGATCTCTTTTTCTCTTGTTCTACTGACCATTTGAAGATGAACCTAACGTGAGAGTGGCGCACAGAGCCTACTGGAATCCAGCGGGACTGATCAGCGAGCCGGCTTCGAGCCATACAAAATGGCTAGCGTCTAGGCAAGGTACTGCTACAGGCTCCGTCCCCCTCCCATATTGGTACAATGTCTATAAGTGGACGGTCGATTCGAAAATGTCTAACGCCTCCGCCCTTTAGATACCCGATAACTTATCGCTGGGCCATCTCCATCCTCCCACCTAGTCACAGCGAATCAGTTCAATATCATGTCTGACCCCAAGTCCAACCCCGAAGGACTTGTGGAGGAATACACCTCTGAAATTCTCTCAGCGAACGTGAAGTGGGCGGAGAGACTGAACCAGACGTTCCCTCGGTATTTCCCCGATCCTGAGGGTCGCCAGGAACCAAAGGTTGGTTCAGTTCGGTAGCTCCATCTCTTCGTGACTGCGTTGACTATGACCTCCTTTCTCTTTCTTTCGACAGATCCTTTGGGTCGGATGTTCGGATTCCAGAGTACAAGACTCGGACGCGACGGCAACGTTGCCGGGTACCGTCTTTGTACACAGAAACATTGCAAAGTGCGTTCCGTGACCCTGGCAATTCGGAAAGCCACACGAGCCCTTCCGAACAGCCAATTCCATCCTCACGATGACAATGCGTTGTCGGCCTTCGCATACGCGCTCAAGGCTCTGGCAGTCCAGCATGGTACGTACCTCCAGACTTTGTAATAGCTCCCTTTTTCACACTCTCTGTCCGCCTCTGCGCTCGCCCATACACAGTCGTCGTCGTCGGCCACGAACACTGCGGTGGTGCGCTTACTGCGTTGAGGGAGGCTCGCCGCCCCCAGGATGATCAGGTCAAGCGACACCACACCCTCCATGATTCTCTCTACCATATGGTCGAACTTCTCTACCAAGGTCACCACCATACCAACGAGATTTACGTCGAAGACTCTAAAGACCCCAGCGATGCCATCACACGTTGGCTCACGCCCCTTGTCGACCGCGTCCGGGACCTCCATGATCTCCCACGGGACGAAGAGAAGGCGTTGAGGATAGTCGTGGAAGAGAACGTCAAGATGCAAGTGGAGAATCTGATGCAGTTGGAGGCATTCGTGAAGAAATCAGCAAAGAAGAGGCCAGTCTGGGTACATGGTTGGGTATACGATTTTTCGACGGGGTTCCTTCGAGACTTGCATATTACAAAGGTCCTCGGTGCAGGTGACGACTAGTATTTCGTGGAAGTGGCGTTTTGGACGTGGGCTCCGGAGGATTTTTGAGGGTTTCCCCGTGTCTTCTTTTCAGTGCTCGTAAAGCGTTGTGGCTCAAGTCAAAAAAAAGTCGGGGGTCCGAGACACTCGAGAACCGAGGTGGTGGCGAAAAGCAATCCTTACTTTCACGCGCTCGGCGATTGTAGCCGCAGCGAATGAGATCTCCAGGAAAATCGACCACTGCCGCTAAGTATCCATATCATCTAAGAAGCAGCAGTTTCTGTCATACACCCGAACCTTTATTTGATCATCTTGTAGATTGACATGGAAGAGAAATGTTGAGTACTGAGTAATTAGGTGCGCAATGGCACACGCCCGTCCATCGCGATGTGTGTGTCGCCACAGTACCGCGGTTCCATTGTCTCAATCTAGGTGGTGATCCATTCTGATTGATCTGGAAGCTCACTCTCCTCCATGTGTCGGCGAACCTCATTTGTTTTGTCAACCCCAATGCGGTCACGGCGTTCTAACAGAATGTCAGAGAGCCCTGAGATAGCCGTGTCCCGTGACATGACTTCGGAATCATTGGTTCGAACGGGTAGGCATGGTGGCGCACTGTGCGCCGTGAGGGTACGCCAATTCTCGCGTAGCTTGGCCCTCTGTGAGAAGCAATGATAAATGGCCTATCTGACTGAGCGGCTCACCCGTTCTTTGCATCCTCTGGTAGATTCCATCGACGAACATTTGCGTTGTGCAATTGGTCCTCTGGGACCCGCTCTTGTGTGGCGATCGCACCGGTAGACGAACATATGAACGTTGTGGGTCTTGTGTCCTCGAAATGAAACTCTTGCCTGATGCCAATCATGCCGCTGAGATACTGGCCACGGGGATAAGGGTTGTCATGCCCGCCAGACGGCGGCTCTCCCCGAGCACTCCGATTCCTCCCAACGTTCGGCGTAAGCAATGCGCGAGAGCGCTTGAGCACAAGGCAGAGTACAGGACAGAACGACGTTCTCGGCCATTGCTCATTGCGTTCCTGTGCACGAAATGGTTCATCCCGTTTCGTCGTTCAAAAGGATGGTGATCCGACGAGTACGGACTCTGCTACAAGAGTAACCTCAATCCCGGGCCAGACTGTCATATGGATCCGAGTCACACCAGGGCTACAGGTCGCATCGTCACTCGCAATCCACGTATTACCCTTCACAACAAGATGACACCGATAGCCATTGCGCATGCCGCTGCGAACAGGCGGAATGTGGAGCCAGACGTCCAAGCTGATCCATTCATGGCGTTGCTGGTCGCTGCGGTGACGCTCGCCGCGATAGGACCGATCGTAGCGGATGGCGGCGTCGCGTCCACTCCGTTCTGACTCAGCGCCACAGCGGAAAGCTCTGCAAACCCGACCGAAGCAGGGTCACATCTGAACACCGAGTACACATTTTTCTGTGCAAGCCCAATCAGTCAAAATGGATTCGGACCGAATTCGCAAGAGGTCGCGTACGAGGAACGCGTCACCGACAATCCACGTCGGGAAATCGGATTTGGAACTGAAATCGAAGAACGCGCCAACACACTGATTGGGACCGATCTGTTGGTGCTGAAAGTCGGCCGGGCTCATGGGCCAGCTGCGTCCACCGAATGACATCTCAACGTTCACTTGGGTGTCGCACGCTGTCCCCGTCAAACTAAGCATGGACCCTACTCGAAGCATGGGATACGCACGATAAGTCCACATGTCTTCCAGATCACCAGAGCCCCGCTGGGAGCCAGGAATCTGTGCATAGATGTTCTCGATCACATTAGGCGGCCCAGCAACAAGGGTTGTTCCCGTATCAATCGCAGCATGAGATGCAGAACCGGACGGAAGCACCAAGCTGGACCCTTGAACAGTCAAATCTACGTGGCCAAATTTAACAACACGGTGACGAGGATCCCTGCAGCAGATACTCACTGGTGAGAGAAAGAACCCACCAGGGTGTTCCAACGAGGTCTTGATAATCGATATCACCGGTGTATAGGCTCGAGTTCAAAAATCCTAGACAGTTCGGAGTCGTCAGTCACGCGGAGTGCGAATAGGCTTCAGCGTACCCATCGTGAAGCTTCCGCCGGGCTGCAACCCCTGAGCACTGGAATCGTTTTTGAAACTAACAATGATGATGGCGTAAGCATTTTTGGCGAATGCCAAACGTGGCACCTACCGCGTCAGCTGAAAAGCCATCACAGGCTGTGACCAAGCACCCTTGCTGGCGAGGGTCTGCCAGAATGGCGTCGGCCCTGAACCCTGCCAAGACAGACCAAGCAGCCCAGATGTACTCGAAATAAGATCCTGGGTGACCTCCGTGACAGCACCAAACGCTTGATTCTCGACTTGGAATCCACCCATTTGGACAACGTCCGAAACGAGACTGCCAGCAGCATGGCCAATTGCGTAGTCGGCTGTGAAGGGCTGGGAGAGGTTCTGGAACGTTGAAGACGACGTATGGTTGTAGGTAACTTTTTGTGAACAATTTGTGTCGCAATTTTTATCTAGCACCCAGAGATTCCTGTTTAATAGGAGCGATCAGACGACGACATGGATAGGGGTAAGAACAGACTGACGGTGATCCGGTATCGAGAGAGACATAGAACGAAGCGGGTGGAGTCCCAATCGCAAGGGAGCCAATATAACTGGTAGAAAATGTCAGCAGCGGGGAACGAACCGGGCCGAGTTACCTACCTCGAGTCGGAATCCTCGTTAATTATCCTACAGAATGACTGTCAGAATATCTACCAAGCAGAATGCAAACCCTACAAATTCGTGCCTTCACCCCTCCTCAATAGTTTTGAGTCATCATACTTAACCTTCAGCACCTCGCGCTCTTTCTTGGTCCAGGCAACCGAGTCATCGGCACTCCGCTGAGTTTGTTGTCTTCTGACGAGCGGAATCGACTGGCCGACAAATGGAGATAGTTCGGGAGCAGCGATAACAATTTGGAGAGAAAAGAGTAAAACTGAGAGGACGACGAACGAAGAGGAAAACATGGCGGATCTCACGGGCCAAGAAACGGGACAGCGGAGGATCTCAAAAGGAGCGTGGGGTTTATATAGCTTGGCCATCGGGGGGGCTCCTAATCATGTGAGACCAAGCAACAGAGTAGCGATCATGGAGCTGAACAACTGTGGTGCGATCAGGGTACAAGAAGGCTCCGACTCGGAGACAGACTTCTTATTGAGTTTGTGTTTTGGGGTTCTACTTGTTGTTGGTCTGCTTCGTAATGAGCCGGTTCGGGTCTCGTCTGAGCCTCTATTGAAATGGCCATGAAACTCGTTGCAGATCTTTGTCGGGGCTCCTGCATTGTCCAGTCAACTGGTCATATTCGGAATGGGAAACGGCGACATGTCATACACTCATGGCCCATTATCAGCTACAAGGCGAACGAGACAACCGAATCGGGATTGGTACCTGCTCCTCGAAGATTATCAGGGCATGTGATGGTCATGTGAATTATGCATGCGATTTCTGGTTCAATGGTCGAAGCGGGATAAAGGTATGCCAGTACGCGCCATCCATACGAGGCTTCGCCTTTTACGAAGGCAAGCGTCTGCAGGCCTCCCGAGGGGGGGGCATAGCCATAGCCTTGCTTCATGTATCCCGCACCGATGAACAAGCCGAACGACTGTTCCTCTGGTGATGCTCCGATGCGATCCAGAACTCACACCTGAAGCAATTAAATTGACCTGAAGTATCATTTTCATCAGCAGGGCATCGCTTCGTCACACTGACAGCCGTTCGACTTAGCCAAGGTCTGACGTTTTCGTCTGTTCAATGCCAACTTCCAAGTGACACACTCACCTCGACAGTATTGCGGGAACAAGGCACTCGACCACCTATAAACATGGTGCTCTGCCACACCCGTCCGTAAGTCAGGCTTCTGTCGCGTTTTTGGCGATCTCTTGATCCCGAGGAGGGTCAGACGTCGCGGGGAAGGGCTGAACGTCTCGTAGCTTCGACGTGCGCCGCTCAAGGGCTGTCTGTAGTCCATATCGCTATGTACCTTTTCGAATCGCTTCCTTGACCACCCCTGCTGAGGCACGATATCCGTGTTGCAGGCTGTCTTTTGCAAAAGGTATCAAAAATACGAATTTTCTGCGAGAGCAATGGGTACACAGTGACTTGTTGACGTTTGAGAGCGGAGAAGGAGACCATCAAGGTCCTCCGAGGGTCAGCATGGGAAACGGGGGGGAAATGTAAAAAGTTAATTAGCATGCATTCTCGTACCTAGGCTTGTCTCGATCCCGTCCTCGTTCGGAGTCATGTCTTGTGTACGTGATGGGCACATGGGTCCAAGTTGTGAACCCCTGCAAGTGGCATCAGCTGTGGCCAATCTTGTCCGCACCATTCCGGCACTTCAAAGGACTACGGCAATACGGCAACGGCACTACTAGTTTCAAACGGTTTCAAAGGGGTCGCCTGCAAAGCGCTCACTGGCAAGGACACCGAGATGGGGATAACTGAAGATATGTACATCCCTTCAAGTAAAGGTACTCGAGCTACCCATGTTCATCTGAAGGAAACTAGGCGCATAGTCACTCCGACCAAAACCGGAACTTTGGTCTTTGGGACATTGATGCTCCCCCACAGGACGCTAGAGAATCAAAATTTCGAATGCTCAGTTCATTGGCTCCGCTTGGCACGTGCGTTACAGCAAATCCTTCATAACATGGCTCCGACGGCCGCTGCGCATGCAACTGTGAACGGATACAGCGTCGAGCCAGACGTCCAGAGTGCTCCACTCGTAACATTGCTTATCTCCGCAGTTACGCTTGCTGCTACGGAGCCGATCGTAGCAGATGGCACCGGCGCGTTCACCCCGTTCATGCTCAGCGCCGCCTCAGAAAGAGACGCGAAACCGACAGAAGGAGGATCGTATCTGAACACTGAATACACGTTCTTCTGTGCACGTCCGACCAGTCAAACAGATTCATAGCATACCAGGCTCGCAAGAAGTCGCGTACGAGAAACGCAGCACCGATGATCCAGCTCAGAGCACTACCATTGCTATTATGGTGCATCTCAAAGAGCGCGCCGACACACTGATCGGAACCGATCTGTGCGAGCTGAAAGTCGGCTGGGCTAATAGGCCAGCTTGGTCCACCGAAGGAGATTGCAACATTCACTGGGGTGTCGCATGCTAGTAACGTAAAACTAAATACACTATGGTCAAGTTTGATGCGCTCGGGACGTACGATACGTCCAATATCCTTCCCATTCCCCACCGGAAGCTGGTTGGGACCCAGGAATCTGTGCGTAGATGCCTTGAACGATGCTGGCGAGGGCGCCGATGTTCGTTGTGCCCGTATCGATTGCGGCATACGATGGAGATTCGGAAGGAAGTGACACAGTGGACCCTTGGGCAGTAAATTCTGCACGTCCAAGTTTAGTAATGACGTCATAACGAACTGGTATTAAATGCTCACTGGTGACGGGCAGAACCCAAAAGCCGAGTGCCATAACAAGATTCTGATAGTCGATATTGCCAGTGTATAAGCTCGAGTTAAGAAATCCTGCACGACAGGGAGTCAATAAATCAATATCAAGCGTGAATAAACCCTGACATACCCATTGTAAAGCTCCCTCCAGGCTCCAGCGGCCGACCACTCGAAGTATTGAGAGCATTCGAAGCATCAACGGTGTTCGAAGTATTCATGAAGCTAACGGAGATGTTGTATGCCTCTTCGATGCAGACCAAAGAAGCACCAACCGGGTGAAATGAAAACCCATAACAGGTTGTGACCAAGCACCCTTACTGGCTAACGTCTGCCAGAATGGTATTTGATTCAAGGCTGAAATACTTGGCCAACCCAAACCCAGCAGGCCGGATACCGGGCTCGGCACCAGAGCTGATGAAGCCTGCGTGACAGCACCAAATATCTGGTTCTTGACTTCAAACCCTGCCATTTGGACAATATCCGAAACAATACTGCCGGCGACTTCACCACTTCCATAAGCGATGGAGAGGGGTTGGGAAAGGTTCCGGAATGTCGAGGATGATGAAGAATTGTACGCAGATTCGGCAGAACAATTTGTACCACAATGATTATCCAGAACCCACAGTTCCCTAGTTGATAGGAGATGTCAAGCGACGACATAGATAGGGGTCAAATGGACTGACGATGAACCGGTGTCAAGAATGACATTGAACGCAGCAGGTGGAGTTCCGATGGCCATGAAACCCAGGTACCTGACGAAACATGTCAGTAGCGGGGGCCGAACCAGATCCAGTCTCCTACACTTGGTCAGAATCGAAATTTATCAACCTATGGAACAGCTATCAGAGTGATCAACAAAGCGTCGCGAGATAAACCTTACAAACTCTCGCCTTCACTCCTCTTCAACGATAGTGAGCGACCATACTTGACCCTGAGGGCCTCGCGCTCGTTCTTCGCTCGGGCGCCCCATTCCTCGGTACTGCGTTGGGTGGGTTGTCTTTTGAAGAGTGGGATGCTCTGCCGAACAAATGGGGGCTGATCGGGGGCTGCGAAAGCAATCTGAAGAAAAGATAAGAGGGCTGGAAGCACGAGAAATGTCGATGAAAGCATCGTATATCGTGCGTTGAGGAACGGAGTGGATTGCAAGAACAGGATGGGGATGCTCTTATGCCTTTGAGGGGTTCGTAAATCATCTAAGACGAAGCGCAGAAATTAGAATCGCGATCGCCGAGATCGAGTATGAATGAGACGTAATCGGGGTCCAAGAAAGCTCCGAGACGGACATGGTCCGATTCATAACGGACCGGTTCGGCTCTCATCTGAACATTAGCTGATGAAAACGGTGTCAGTCACGAATTTCTTCTGGAATTCCATCCCGGGCTTGTATGCTGTGGACCGACTCATTGTACCCGAAGTTGAATGAGGTGCCTACTATATGCGAATTTCAGTCACGATGAACGAGATGACGGTCTGGCACTAACCGCGGCTAAAACCATGCCCGTGAGAGTCGTGTGCGAATTGTGCGCGCGACTCCTGTACTGGAACACTGTTAAAACAGGAAGGGCGAGGTTCGTGATGGCGGGCGAGTTACCAGATGATCTGTGCAAATCTCAGTTCGCCTGCCCAGCGAGCTAGGTAGGAGTGTCCTCACCTGCTCGAAGGGGATGGATAAACCAAAGTCTATTCAGCTATCCAGGTGATCGTCTTCTTCGTAAACAGCACCTCGAGCATGATTCTCTCGCCTGCCTACTTAGCCGCGATCATGATGTAGATGCTCGACCGCGTGTCGTAACGGATGAAGTTTTGTATATCGTGTACCGCCATGGCAGAGACATTGCCTCCGGATCACAACAGTGTTGTACCTTGCGGGTAGAACAAGAACCGGGCAGTGATCATCCTGTCGCTGCAGCCACGTTGAGGTGCATAGATGGATGGCATCGGCAAGCTCGAATACTTGGCTTTTCCGACGAAAGCAATATAAAGAAAGGGTCGATAGGGTGTAGCGATGACCCGAGCACTAGACATTTGTGCGGAGCCACGAATACGGCACTAGAATTTGGCTAGAACTCATCCAAGCTCTGAACAAGGAAGGCATCGGAAAAATTTCCGAAATCGAGCGAGACACCTGCCACCGACCCTGAGAGTGTGCTATGGTGGGGAGGAACCTCTTCACCATTTAGCTGCGACATGGGCGGCTCGAGCGTCACCTTCAGCGGGAGATCAGCCCGTCGTAGTGTACACTAGTCGCTACTTTGACGCAGTGCACTGATCTGGTTCATTTGTGCTTCACACCGACGCTTGTAGCCGGCACGGTTGTCTCCCGCTTTTGGCCTTTTCTCCAGCACTACATAATGTTTGTGAAGCGTACCGTCGAGCTGCCGACGACACGGCAGGCAATGGGAGGGCCAGCTGGTGGGGAGGGGAGACACGAGGGCGGACGAGCGGGGGGCAGGCCACCGAGAGCTCGGGGGCGGAGGTTCGAATGTTCGTTGACGCAGGGTTCTTCCTATTTGGACACCCCCAAGATCGCACAGGACCATGTACCTGTGTGAGACCAGTGGCTTCGCATCCCGCGCACTCGGGGAGGTTCTTTTGGAATCCAGTTGTACATACATAGACCGCACTTGTATTGAAGCAGAACCGCCACTCACGGCTATGATACCAGTGATTGGCATGGCATTGTTCCTCGAGCACTGCTGCTTGGGGGTCTAGGTGTCGTTCACTCCCCTCTGTTCTCGTTGCACCCTACTGAGATCTCTTGACTAATCTTCGTGGGGTCGCTGGAGCGTCGAAAGTGACCCGGCATGGGGTGCCGACTGCACTTCTAATTACACCGGCGCAGAGTCGCTTGGGTGTTAGTACCGCCTACGCAGCCCCTTCGGCGCTCAGAAACGCTAGCGATAAGCTATTCAAATGTGGAAAACATTGGCACACATGGGTGGATCGGAGCCAACTAACTCACTCAAGGGCTCTTGCCATAACCTGAGGCGTAATAAAAATGTATCGAACTACACGAAAATGACATCGACTAAGTACGTCTCACACGCATCATACGAACATCTGTAACGGGTGACGATCATATACATTTTGACCCTCACTCAGTTCGCCAAGATCAGGGTAGAACGGTACCATTGCGTCTGAAGCGCCCAGATACAACGAGTTATAGACGCGCCAGTAGACCTGAAGACGGGAGGAAGCGGTAAGCAACAACGGTGGGGACAGATGATCGAGCGAGACATACCTCGCGGACTTTGCGCGCTGGATGGAACAAACCTTGGAGTGTATAGCTGAGGAGGACGCCTGGGCCCAGCGTCACGCGCATGGCTTCGATGGCTTCCATGACTGCGCCGATGACGTGTGGAGAGGTCTCGAAGCAGTTGGGCCATACGAGGTTCATGAGGTGGAGCATCGAGTCTTCGCAACCGAGACCTGCTACGCCAAGAGCCAAATGCTTTACGATAACGCTCGCCGTTTGACGATGAACCAGGTCACGGTCTGTAAGAGCGTCTTCGAGCATGGTGACTACTGAGTCAACGTAGTAGGCAGATTGAGGGCCAACATATTCGAACACGAAGGTCAGTGCTTTGAGACAGCCAGTTCGAACGTTGAGCTCTGCGGTGCGGTACTCGTTGAGAATGGCAGGGATACACGTGAATGCTAGAAAACGACGTCAGCTTATAACGACCATTGGCGTGGCGAATCACTCACGTCCGCAAGTCTCGGCTACGATGGCGATCGCGACAGTACTACAGACACGACTTTGCCGTTCTTGCACACGCAGGTTAGTAAGGAGAACCGAAAGGACATCCTGAGGGCCCAAACTCTTCGCAATATAACCGAACGAGTTAACGGCAGCTCGTCGAATGCCCTTCTTGTGGGCCTTCAAGAGGTCGAGGAGCTCAAAACATATGCGCATCCACTCTCGCGCTGGGACGTATTCAGCCCCACGATCGGCTGGATAAGAGTCAATACCCTGAGACGCTAAGGAGAGGAACAAAAAAACTTACCGATACGACCGATCAAGTTGATCGATGCCTCCTGCACCTTTTCGTGCCGGTTACGGAGAATGGGCGTCATTCGGGGAACTAACAGGGTGTGGTCAGTCGCCGAATATCAAACGACGCATCCGAACACTCACGAAGATCTTTAACTGGGGGATTCATCTGGGTCATACCTACAACGTTGGCGATCGCACCCTCTGCGCCAATGATACTGCCGAGCGTGTCAGGGTACTCTTCACCCAGCTGCTCGAACAGGACGAGACCGAGTTTGCTCAAAAGCTGGTCTTCACCGCATTGCTTGATGACCACCGCGAGTCGAGTAGTTAGATCGGCTGCCTGTTGACGGACTTTAGCGCTCTTGTTGTTGAGACGCCAGAGGATCGTGGAGACGATCTGAGTGAGATATGGCTTGACGCGAATGCCAAGAGCATTGACGACGGTACCGAATCCGTCCAACATGACCTGGTCCTCCGTAGTCTGCTCTTGGAAAGAATAGATGATACCATCTACCAGGCGAACCTCGAGACGTTCATCGATATCCGAGGCACCCAGGGTGGCGACAACCTTGGTGATAGTCTCCATAACCATCTTCCGGTACGGCTCAGCCTCATCCTTCAACTCGTTCACTATCCTTCCTACTATCTCCGAAACGCCCGCTTTTTGCGCAAGTTCGACAGTAGTCTCCACGACTTGGCGATAATTGCGTCGGTCCAATGCCATGCGACGAACCCAGAAGGACTTGAAAAAGTCTGGAAGAATGTCTTGTTTGATGTATTGCGCCGTAACACCCTCCGTCGCAGCGCATTGCTTGACCACTTTCAGCACGATCTTCTTCATCTCTTCGTCGGACGTCTGAAACTCGCGAATGAGGATGACGGTAACTTCCTTGGTATAATAAGAGGCGTATTCGGGGTCCATGAGGGGGATGATGAAGCCAATGGCCTTCAAGAAAGCGGCGAGACCTTTCCCACGGTGGAGACGAATACCCAACCAAAGGGGTTTGAGCACCTCATCAAACGACTCGATACCATAAGGCGCTGAGGCTTCAGCTAAGGCGGCAAGACCGAGGGCCGTCATAGTCCGCACTTTCTGCTGCTCGTCCGTAAGTCCATGGGCAATGCAAGCTACGAGGTTTCGCAGATGAGGAAGCACGGCGCATCCCATCATGATGGCGATCTGTTGTACGATTCGAATGCCGGTGTGACGCGCCTGCCAGGACTTTTTGCTGCGGCAGACAGCCTTAAGGAAGGGAAGAAGTGAAGGGATACCAAGGGCAGATGCAACGACAGAGAATGCGCGGGCAGTGGTATTACGGACGTATTCATCGGCGTGGTCGATATCAGGACGCATGGTAGAGATCATATGGGCAAGGCCAGCCGCTTTTGAGAGGTTGGATATGATTTCACGCCCCTCGACACGAGCATAGTAATCCTCGTCGATAAGTAGAGGCTCGATGACGAC
Source organism: Binderoboletus segoi (assembly GCA_038089175.1). Lineage (NCBI taxonomy): Eukaryota > Fungi > Basidiomycota > Agaricomycetes > Boletales > Boletaceae > Binderoboletus > Binderoboletus segoi. The sequence goes on along the minus strand of JBBPKF010000196.1, from coordinate 757 downwards.
CAGGATCTTGTGCACGTAAGGACGGACAAGGTCGTCGAGTTTGTACAAGACACGGTCAATAACCTTGACCAAAAGATGCCGTTCTTGATCTTCCAGCGTGCGTTCCATGAGTAACGGAAGGATTTTATCGAAGAGCGGACCAGCGCCGAACTCGCGAGCCTTGTCCGTGATCTGACGGAGGGCGGTCTTTCGCACGGGCGGTGTGCCGTTCTTGATCTTGAGGAGCAGACGCATGATCTTGCGTTCCTTCATTTCATCTACTGATAGCTCAGTCTCGTCCTCTTCCTTCAGGATCTTCGCGAAATACTGAGCGTCCTCCGGCTTGAAGAAGGCAAGGTTGCCGACTCCTGGAATCTCTGTGGGTAGTTCGGGTGCAAGACCCGCAGCCGCGGCGATGGCAGCAGCGTCGGACGATTCTTGTATATGGAAACCCCCGACTTCAGTTATAGGCGTCGCCATCAACTTGCGGGGGGTAACCATCGGCGCATAGCCTGGCGGAGGAGTAACAATGACGTACCCTGTGGCCGGCAGAATAGCGTCCAGTTCTTCGTCGGAAAGGTAGCGGTTGTGCTTGTCCTCGTGCATAATACCCGGCGCGTTCATAATAATCTGGGTCATGGGTGCATCGGGAACGACAGCAACTTGATCCCAACGCGAACGTTTGGGAGTTTCGGCGACCAGAGCGGTGTTTTCCGTGGGGGGCGCATCCCAACGAGACCGCCGTTTCTTTGAGGCAGACGGCTCTTCTTTCGACGCC
>JBBPKF010000195.1:0-15757 GCA_038089175.1 Binderoboletus segoi | reverse complement strand
AGCATGGTCACTAACGTGGTCACGGTCGTCCACGCCGTGGTACCGCTTCGGCTTGTCATCACATCAGGGACCGTCATCTTTGGACAAACCGAGTTGAGCACGGAGACCGTTTGGGAGGGAGATGACTCATCCGGGTCTAGTATGCACTCTCGCTGATCGTGTGTAACCTCCTGGTGATCGTCATGTGGGTCTACCGCACAGTCATCGAGGACGAGAAGGTTCTAGATGGGTCGCGAAACGATAAAAGTAGGTCGAGTTAACTCCCTCAGAGAGATTCAGCCAAGAGACGAAGGTGCTTCGTCCGAGCCCTCAACTGACCAAGTATTCCGGTTGGTCGTTCGCGGGCCCTGGTCGGCAAGGGGCATCAGGTTCTGTAACTGGAACGTTAGGAGCAGGTGTCTTGTAAACAAGACAAGCGATCAGCATGATGTGTACTCGAATGTCAACACTGTTCCGCACCTATACCATCTCATTTTTAGTATAATTCATTGTTTGGTGCCATGCGTGAGATTAAGACATCGACATTCCCAACTGCAGTGGCACCTCAGATGTATACATAATACAGAGGCGGTGGAAACAAATCGGATCCCGGCTTACCAAAGGTGTTTATACTTTTTGAGCCACCCACGGATGTAGCAGGGCCCATCTCACCTCCGAAAATGTCGGGTCGATTTTTCGGATCGATTGGGATTAATTGCGCTTTTCTTGCTGTTCCCCGTCTGTGAACAAATCCTTTCTCATCATGTCCTCGTGGAAGTAATGGCCTTTCCGGGTGCATTTAGAGTTGGTATCAATGGTTATTGGTCCAGCTTCGCATTTGGTGGGGGAATGCTTCAAGTTGAGCTCTGGTTGCATTCAGCAACCGCCGCGTTATCATGCGACTTTTCGATCCCCTACGCTACCGATCAGGGTTTTGTTATTAGTTGAAGCATCCGCAACGACTCGTGTAGGGAGTCGGAGCCAAAGATGATCAGGATACTTGTATGTCACCTGTATATCAACGGTGTTGCTCCATGTCCGAGTCCACGACCATGGTGCCCGCGTCATATTCGGATGCTGTCGTGGTTTGATGCAGGGTGCGAGTATGGTGAATTTCCCATCTCGTACCATGAGAGCAGGTACGATTCGCCTTTGAAATTTCGGTCCCTAATAAGAAAGTGAACCAGGGGTAAGACTCTATGACCCAACCCACCGCCGCCCACGGTGACCGCTACTAGGGCACGTATACCGTACACCCGGGCTACTCGAAGGTTCATAGTAGCCGAGAATGGTTAGGAGCCTACTACCAGGTAAGGTGCTGACAGTGGCGCATACTGGTATGTGCAAACGCGAATACTAAGTATGCAATCCAGTTGCGGTGGACTCGTATTAATATGTAAACTGGGGGACAAGGTGGGCGTGGCCTGTGATCGCGCGCGCTCGCGGGTCAGTGCGCACGGAAATATGTACGCAAGTAACTCGAAGTGCACATGCGCGATCGCGCTTGCGCCGTGTGAGTGGATGAGTGGATGTCCCACGCACAGTTCCCACTCAGGCTGCCTCGACCCTGATCCACAATCCCTGACTCGGGAACTCAAACATTAACAATGGTTGTATTCGAAATGTATGTGATACTGCATTGACAATGCAGCCTCCCTGAATATGAGCGTACAAAAGGCGGGCTGGACAAATTAGAAGATTGCTCACCGACGCGTATCAAGTACGATGGTCTTCCCCAATTGGGGTTGGAAGTTGATGGGTGACTTTTTCGCTTTTTCCCGGTCGTCTTTGATGGCGTGTTACACCGTCTGCAGCCATTTCGGTGTCCTTCCATAGCGTAGCGATACTCTCGACCTTGTTCAGGCTCTGGTACCGCTGGCATGCGAGTCGCATTTGGTGGGATGAAGCTTGGGCTGCAATTGCGTTTTTTGCCGACATCGCTTTCCTGGTCGTTGCGCTGATCGAACGTCCAATTCCAAATGGTAAGATTATATTGAACTTTCCGCCTGTGTCTGATGAATACACAGTCAGAAAATCACCCTTTTTTCTTTACCGCTGGTCTGTGGACGGTCCCATTTGCATATCCGACACTAATGTGGTACGTTCGCTCATCACGGGAAAGATAATGAGGAAATGATACAGTGGCGAACCACAGGTCCGCAAGGATAAGCATCTTGACCGCTATGGTGCGGGTGTCACGTCCTGAGGGCATGTTGAGACACATTTCCATCGGTACCGGCGTCTCTTTCGGGATCATGGCGATCGGGTTGCTCGGACAGCGGCTTCAAGTCTGCGTTACAAATGGATGTCTCATGACGAGGTCGGTCCTCATAACCCAGACTACCAGTGGGTGCTAGATATTTGTCGATCTGGTCTTGGTGTTCACTATCAATGATGGCAGCGGATTGCATTGCAGACATCCTCTTAACTGCGCTCCCGATCTGGTCATTGTGCGGAATGAGGCTAGGGAGAAAACGGAAGATCCTAGTATCTCCTGTGTTTTCAGCAAGTATGGTTATCAATGTTGTCACAGTCATCCAAGCGGTTGTGTTTTTCCACTCCCTTACCTCGGGTTCGATCGTCTTTGAGCATGTTAAAGTGGCATGCACGTTGATCGTGTGCAACCTGCTCGTGATCGTCACCTTTCTCTACCGCATCTTCCACAGGGAAAAGCCAGGCCTCTAGGACTCTGTTCCCGACTCGATTGGGAACGAACTAACAACGGTCGACCTCACCCAAATGGAACTCAGTCAAGAAACCAGCCAAGGAAAATCGTTCACACCCTCAGGAAGGACGAAGTCGTCCCCTTGGTCTTTTAGAGTTGGTAATCGATCGAGGATGTCTGGAATTGTATCGGGGTCTCAAATTTTATAAGTAGAGGGTGGATGGGCGCTAATGGGTTGAATCTGGACTATGTACGATCATTCATTTTAATGACTCTCGAATCATAGGGCAAGCAGAGTTGTGAGTATGCGGGTTGACGGTACCGATGGCTTTCGAACATGCTACATTGCTTCACTGAACCGGAGTGAATAATCCGTTGACTATGAAAGCTAGAGCCGACCACTTCATACTTTCTTCGGAAGCCTCACAAGTAATAAAAGAGAGGACGTTTTATCAAGGACTTACTTGAGGGGAGGACGCAAAGGGTATTGGACATGCGCACGGATTGTTGGGAGACAACACGGTGCTTACCGTGATTTACTACTTTTCAATGTGTCACTTAGCATCAAAGGAGTACTATTCTAGCGCAGCTCGGACAAGCAAAAATCCCTCCTTCAGTCCCTCATGCTCCCCGCGGGGTTGAGTTCGAAGTTGACATAGGCGAGACAGGTTGAGGATAGGATCTGAATTGGGTCGGAATGATGAAACTCTATGTTAAATTGAGTGATGAATGCCATGGTTTCTGGACTTGAACACACGGGGATTAACAAATTCCCGATGTTGGACGGATTGTCACAGGCAAGTTTCGCACCCTAGTTTACCTGCGCAAACGTCAACTCTCTATATGTGACACCAACCTGGGAGAGAATTTGCCTACTACTGAGATTCTCGTTTACCAAGTCATGGTTTTGCCGGTAATGACTAGACCACCGCCCTTAGCCACTAAGCCAAAAGGCAGAAATACGAATAGTTAGCATTCAATATCATAGTATATATATTAGATGCTAGAATCTAAGTAACCCGGAGTGGTTACAGATGGGCATTAAGGGTGACCACGTTCGTGAAACTGTATGTTTTATGACGAATAACGGCGTTAGCGTGTCATGTTTGCCGATTCCCTGTTGATAGGGCTCTCTATCGAATATTTTCTTGCACTTTGCCAGAGTACAATGAACGTCAGGGGTGAACGATTGGTTCGGAAAGAGTCGTGTGCCAATGTACGTTGACGAGTTAAGTTTGTCAGTATGGTGACAACTCCACTTGAGCCCCTTAACTTTCAGGCAACATTTTCAGGGACTCTGAAAGGTAGAATCTCACACCTTTAACAAGCACAAATGAAAGCGCATTCTGAGTGGATTCGGCCCTGTCTGTGAGAGACCCTTCTGCAAGCAACGAACTGATGCACTCGTTTTAGCGTGTCAGATGTACAAAAGGTGTGTGGTAGATGCTGGAACTTTGCCCACACTTGCAGTTGTCAGACGTGCACTCATCGCAGGCGATGAACCTAACATGCGTATGGACCCGGGCCACAATTGGTGAATTCCTTGTGTTGTCTCAGTTGTCGTAACGCGCAACTGGCTGTGTCTAAAGTGATCATTGCAGCAGTCGCAGTATGCCTCCACAGCTCAGCAATACTCTCCACCTTGTTCAGGCTCTGGTACAAATGGTCTATGGCACTCATGTGGTGGGATGACGGCTGGGCTGCCCTGGCCCTTTTTGCTGATGTGGCAAGCTTGGTCTCTATCATCCTGAAGGAACTCCTAGTTGGCAGTGAGACCGTTACATTGAATCGCTCATCGCGGTTACACAAGCTTGACTCACGGGGTTGTGTTTGCTTCAGCCGGTCGCACTCATCTCAAATACGATACCGTGCAGTGGATTGGCACTTTTGTTTTTCCTACTGCAATGTGGTGAGCCTGTCTCCTGCTCTCGACACCGCGAGACTAATCAACTGTGTCATATCGGGCACCAGGACATCAAGATTAAGTATATTGATGTCCATGGTGCGCATTTCCCCGCCTGAAGTCGCGTTGAGGCGAATCTCCATGGCCGTCGGTCTCGCGTTCGGGGCAATGTGGATGCTATTGATCGTCCAACGATTGCAAACTTGTATTTGCTGTCGATGTGCGTTGACGACCACAATCACGATCACCCTGACAGTCAGTGAGCGCGGGTATCTCTCGTCACTCACCCCCAACCGTTGTTGATTCTTTCCTTGTGTGCATGATAGTGGACTGCATCGGCGATGTACTCCTGACTGCACTCCCAATTGTATTCTTGCAAGGCGTGAAGCTGAGTCGCACGCGCAGGGTTCTCGTCCTGTCCACATTTTCCTCCAGCATGATCATCAACGTCGTCACGATCGTGCACACAATATTCCTCTTTAAACCCACCTCACAGGCGGTCGTCGTCATCGCGCACTTCAAGGCGAGCATCCTCTGACATTTGAACGATGGCCGCTGATACCAAAAAATGATTCGTCGAAGCAGACGGCGCTTTCGGTGCTTGTATGTAATCTACTCTTCATCGTCACCTTCATCTATCGCGTCCTGCACCGGGGTCAGATGGGCCTCGAGGAGGACCCTAGCGTAGAGAGGAGCCACATCGAGTTCACGACAGTCGAGCTCAGTCAGGCAGTTTGGAGTCAAGGGATAAGCAAGGATGACTCGGCCCACGTACGTTCGACAAAGTCGTCGACGTGGTCGTTCAAGTCTCCCACTCCACCTGTCTCAGAGCTTTCTAGTGTCGTTGGTGAGACATCGAGAGCGGAGACTATTCGGGGTAGCTTTATACTGGAAGAGCCACGGGAACGATGGGTCCAATAATCATTGGCTTTGGTTCTAGTCACGACTCATGACACGCTCCTTCCCAACGGTCGTTTCGAGGGTGGGAGGAACGTCCGTTCTAACTTTGGAACTGGTTTGAATCCTGAATCGTGCATACATGGGACCCTATGGTGTTGTGATTGATGCAGTGATGAGTAACAGCATGCCACAACGCGCAGGGATACTATACGGTGATAGCATGTAGTACACGTGTGCGCTGTGGGTCGGTACGTTTGATGCGACAACACGATTGCGTGTTGAGGCATCCATGTGCCAGTGATCGCATTGGCACGCTCGTCGTGCTATTGACATTCAGTACGGTCGTGCCGTTTGTATCGACGCGACAGCACGGTCCTGCATCAGTAGGGTGGTGCATCGTCACGTTGATGCAACCAGGCTGTTGTATTGACACCCCCCCTTCCCACGTTGATGGCGTTGACGTGTTTGGGTTGATGAGGTCCCTTTGTTGAGTAGACATGTTGTCGTCGCGCTGTGCGACAGCACGGCATGGCACTACGTCGGTGGGCACGTCTCCGTGTCGACAACGTTGATCATCCAGGGGCACCATTGCGTCGACTGCTGGATTTGCGAGATCGGCGCCACCGCGGCGAGAACGGATGTGTCTACTCGGAGCCTGTTTGGCAGCAGGTTGGTGGGCTAGTTTCATTGTTTGGAAAATCCGGCATCGTCTTCCAGGATTGGGTTGGAGTGAACTAGCCCAAGCTTGCCTCAAGCATACATACAGCCTGTAATTGATATGTTCTTGGTGATGATCTTGACGAATCACTGCCATGACAATCTCAATAAGTGAAGGCAGTGAATCACATACATAGTCAAGCTACTCCATGTCCTGCTTCTCATACTAGATGGTGTTGTGTCACCATCAAACAGTGAGGCATCCATGGCATGAGGCAAAACCCATGTGGATGCTGCTTTTCAGACTCTGATGGCATGTACCCAGCCCAAATCTCATCTGCTCTCTCATCTGCTCTGAGTGCAGCAATGTCAAGAAGCTTTTTAGCACCACAGCAGGCCTGCTATTATGGTGGCAATTTTGCACAAAAACTCTGTGCAATTTTCAATCAAGCCCACACAAAATTCAATGCACTGTGCACGAAATTCAATGGACTGTGTGTGAATTTCAATAGACTGTGTGTGAATTTCAATACACCATGTGTGATTTCAATAGACCAGCACTGCATGATTTTCAATGAACCAGTGTGTGCACAATCTTTATTGTCACAACATTGTAGTTGATATGGGCTGACATGGATATACCCCTGGATATGCACCAAGGAGTCCTGGCATGTTGATGGTGATGTCCTGACAGTCACATTGTTGTGATTATCATGTTCCTGTCACCATTGCATCATCCTGGCACATGAATGATGCCATGATGGTCGCACCACAACAACCACCACAACCTTGTCATTGTTGGATCACCCTGGTGAGTCAATGACAATGTGGTGCAAGGAAGGGGGTAGGGATGGTGAGACATGCCCATGTTCACCCCATTGCATGCCCAAAATGCCATGGGTGCACAAGGGGATGATCACAAGCATGCATGCAGGGGAGGAAGAAGACCAGGTCAAGGGGCAGACAATGGCATGCAGGGCAAGGGCAATGTGGTGGCATGAAGGGGCAACTGCAAGATGGAGATGACAACAAGGCAAGTGGGAGCCCATATTTGAGAGGGCAGTCCACCTGTGATGATCACACTGCCACCACCACCATGTTGTCATTGTCATTGTCATCTAGCAGCTGTTGTGTTGGCCTGCATTGACAACAACATTGTGACAATAAAGATCATGCACACTGATCCATTGAAATTCATGCATGGTCTATTAAAAATCACATGTGGTCTATTGAAATTTGTGCATGGTGCATTGAATTTTGTGTGGGGGTCAATTGAATTTCATGCAGTGGCATTAAAAAAAGTGCACAGATTTTTTGTGCAAAATTGCTGCCATATGCTGTGCTTGTGTTTTGCAGATGGTGTCATGTCACCATCAAACAAGTTCAATATGGGTGAGATTAGTTAATGAGCAAAGGGATTGGATCATCATGATGAGGGGAGAAGGTTTGAAATATTCTTATCTTTGACCCAATCCTGGAAGACAATGCCAGATTTTCCATCACTAGTCAAATAGAGTCAAACAATGAAACTAGCCCACTGATGTGTTGTCAAACAGGCTCTAAGGTTGGTGACTTGTGAAACTAACCAATGTCACATGTACAGGGAGTAAATACTACCCCTTTTGACAAGCCATGGTTGACCATGACCATAATGGCATCAAAACCCTGAAATGGGAGCAAATTGGTGATGAGATCCACTGATAAAGACTGGAATGGGTGAGTGGCCAAGGAGGCAATAGGAAATAGTGGCAGGACAGTGGGATAAGTATTGACCTTGTGGGCTTGACAGGTGGGGCAGCCCAAAACAAATTTGTGAATGAACATAGAGAGGCTGGGCCACTAATAGTTATGCATGACTTGGGTTTGAGTGCAAGAGATTCTGCTATGGCCTACAGAGGAAGATTCATGACAATGTCAAACAATGGCAGTTCAGTGTTCAGAAGGAATAAAGAGTCTTTTCTGGAAGTAAAGCTGGCCTTGTTGATAGATCCCATCAGATGTGGAGTAACAGGCAATGGGGGAGGAGGCATCAGAGATAGCTTGCAGGACTTTGACAACAAAGGGGTTAATAGAGGAAGACATGACAAGATTATCCATGATGGTCAAATTCAATGTTTGGACAAAGAGGTGATTGGGCAACAGTGTCATGTTGATGTTGTCCTGTTCATAAGTGGTCAGGTATGGATACTGTGAGAGGGTGTCAGCAGGTGCTACTTGGAAGACAGGAACCAAGACAAATTGAAGGTTGTAGTCCTGCAACAACAACATCCAGCAGGCTTGCCATCTGGACAATTTCTGGGGGGAATGGAAGAAGGTGGGTCAAATTTTATGATCTGTAAAAACCAGCACAGGATGGCTGGTGCCACAGGGGTAATGCTTCCAGTGGTCCAATGCATGAATAATGGCAAGGAGTTCATGATTATAAATGTTGTAGTTACATTTGGTGTCAATAAACATTTGAGAATGATAGGCACAGGGGTGGTATTCCCCATTATCATCATTTTGGAGGAGGACCTCACCAGATGCCATCAAGGAAGCATCTGTCATGATAGAAAATGGTCAAGTGTTGTCTGACATTAAAAGGACAGGGTCAGTGGTGAAGATCTGTTTTAGGGACTCAAACTCTCATTGCTGGAGTTCATTCCATTTCCACAGGGAGAGCTTCTTGGTAAGATTATTCAAGGAATAAGTGATGTTGGCATAGTCCAGCATGAACTCCCTGTAGAAATTGCAGAAATCAAAGAATGAGCACACTCCTTTTACTGATGATGGGGGTTTTCAATCTTTGATGGCATCAACTTTGGTGGGATCTAAACAAATCTTCCCTTTCTTTATGATCATTCCCAAATACTTCATGGAATCTGTGTTAAAAGTACATTTTGAGAGTTTGAGATAGAGTTTTTCTTGGTGGAAGTGAGTTAGTACTCTTCAAGTGCATTCTTGGTAGATAGTAAGGTCAGCAGATGCAAAACCTAAGTCATTCATATAGATCCTGAGCCATTCTTCAGTGATCATGTCCCTGAACAGGTAATTTATTATGGCTTGGAAATGTGGGAGAGCATTGGAGAATTCAAAGAACATAATTTGGGGTTTGAAAAGCCCTTCTGGAGTAATGAATGTAGCTTTCCAGTAGCTATCATCATTGATTAACAGATTTTTATAACCACAGTGAATGTTGAATTTGATGAAGTATTTGACATTTTTAAACCTGTTGAACAAATTGGAGATAATTGGTAGTGGGTAGGCATTCTTGACCATGTGCTTGTTTAAGTACTGATAGTTCTTGTCATATCCTGGATCCACCAAGTCCAACTCTGATCCTTCAGTCTCACTCTGATACCATCTCCATTTCAACTCTGATCTGATTTCTGTTTATACATAGTTACTACACTCAGACTATTATGATACTCTTCATTGCCTCCATTTCTGTTCCTTCCACAACTCTTCATTCCATTCCAGTACCTTCACTGTTTAGATATCTCTGTGTTCTTGCTTGCTAAGAAGCACAGCTCTGATACAACTTCTGCCTGATTCCTGAACTCCTTAGTCAACTCCTTAGTCAACTCCTTACTAATCTGCTTTCTCCATAGTATATAAACCCTGTACTTTACCTCATGGACCTCAGTTTCTGATGAACTCGCTTGACTGATTGAGATAACCCAGCATTCTGTTCATACTCTGTATGCCAGTCCTTCTCATGCTTGAGCCAGTCATAAACTTTGGGCTGTGTGAGACAGAGAGCTGGGTTAACTGCATTCCAGTGTATTGCTGTATGAGACTGATTTCTGCCATTAGCATGATGCCAGTCAAGGACCTGAATTCATTGTTCAAGTGAGGTATTTCCTTGCCTAGAAGCTTTGGCTGACTATGAACATGGTGCATCAGATCTCTGTGGGTTAACCACAGTACTCAAGCTGGCATATTCTGCAGGACCTGTGTATAATCAGCATGTTTTAGACTTTGTGAAAATAACAATACCTTTCTATTTCTTCTGAGGAACAGCATCACTTGTTACAACCTCTGTTGACTTCTGCACAACTAATTTGTCCTGTGAATTCAACCTTTTGAGAGCTGCCACATAGTCTGATGCCTTGTCCAATTCATCAATAACATGTTCTTCATCCACTAAATTTCCAGCATGGTCCAGCTATTCTTCATCAGACTCTGAGATATGCTGATTAGCCTTTAACATTGCCTCAAGAGTATTTTTCTGGAAATGTGTCAGAGCTTGAAGCTTCCTTAGATCCCTTTTCAGAGCATCAATGGGTTTCATACTGAAATATAAGAAACAAGAACTATTGTAGGATAGGAATATACTCTGGATTGGATTTGAGTGCACAATGTCTATCAAGGGATGGAGAGACTAATAAGAGTAGGTTCAAGTGGATAGATAACACAATGTAAACAACTCACCCCAGTTGTTGTGCAGGAACAACAGACTGAGGTGCTCAAGGGTGAACAGTGCAACTTAAGTACAAGTAGCAGTGTATTGTATAGCAAAAGGAGATAAAGGATCTTGAAGAGATCCAGGTAGGTGAAGCACAGGAAAAGTGAGCAGACTATGTATGTGAGATAATAAAATGGAGTGTCCATATGATTTGTGGAATGTAGGACTTGTGCTATGCACATACCAGTGATTGTTTGGGCTGGTTGTGCTCATGGCTGTGGATGTGCTTGCTAATCTAACATTATATTATGTCATTAGTGCCATAGCAAGGTACTTTGGTCAGCCCAACATTCCAATTATTTCCTACTTCAGCCTTGCCCCACTGTAATCTATGGGTTATTTCCCTCTAAAAGGGGTATGGGTTATGGGTTATGGGTTATGGGTACAAAACCCCACAAACAAACATGGGAAATCCAAAAATGTATGGATTATGAGGGAATATGAGTTTTGTGGGATATTGGTTATGAGGAAGTCAACTGTATACTGTTAAACTATGGTCAGATGGGACTTGGCTTCACTGTATGTGGTGCACCCTTGCACAAGTCCTGGTCCCAGATTTACAGAGTGGGGTTAAGTCAGAGGGTCAGAGGTCAGAGGAGAGCTGTCAAGGCTCAAGTCAGATGAGAGATGGTCAAGTTCTGTTGATATTCAAACTACATAGCATCTGGAAGTGATGGAAATGCTCAATCTTTGGGTAATGAAAGCCATGGCTGACAAGCTGCTGCTGACAGGGGAGGTTTTGTGCCAAAAATGGAGGGTATTTGCTAACTTAGCAGGTGTGCCAGAGGATGAGCAGCTTGCTCTGAGTGAAGGTTGGCTTAGTTGATACAAAGCACATATTGGCTTAAAGCAAATGATGCATCATGGCAAAGCCAGCTCTGCCTCACCTAATGTTGTCAACAATGAATGCTTACAGATTCAGGAGTTGATCAAAAAGTATAATTACAAGCTGAGAGATATTTTCAATGCAGATGAGACTGGACTGTTCTATGTGTATGTGTCATTCATTTCATGCCATGGTCACAAATCTCAAGTTAATTTTGCAGCATGCCACCAGACTGGAGACTTAGTGATAAACAGTTTGCTGGTGTCAAAGGATGAAAAGTCAGATTAACATATCTGATTACAACAAATGCAGATGGATCATGCAAATTGCCCCCACTTATCATTGGCAAGGCATACAAGCCCTGTGCATTCAATAACCAGACAGGCACCCAGCTTGGCTTTAACTACTGAAACAATGCAAATGCATGGATGACAGCTTCACTATATCAAGAGTGGATATTGGATTGGGATGTGAAACTGAGATGGAAGGAGTGCCACATTCTTCTCTTGCAGGATATTTTCTCAGATCACATTGTTTCCAACATCCTAACAAACATCCATGTTGAGAACTTCAAGCCAAGCCTAACATCACACATTCAGCCAAATGACCAGGGAATTATTCATTGCTTTAAAGCCCACTGTCATGCCAAATTTATTCAATGAGCAATCAACCACTATGAATTAGGAACTACTCCATCAGACATCTACACCATTAATCAGCTTGAGGGAATGCATCTCTCTGAACAAGCCTGGGGTGAGGTAGATATCACCACCATCTAAAACTGCTGGTGTAAAGCTGGCATCTTACCAGCTGGCAACTTGGACATACCTCCTGCTGAACCATCCCTTCTGATTTCATCCCTCATTCACACCATGTCCAATAGCTCCATTTCTCTCAATCTTCCAGCTGTTGTTGATCCTGTTGTACAGGCAGAGAATCTTGTTGGAACTGCTCTCAATGATTTGCAAGCAACTGGTGTTCTGTGGTGCTCAAACTGAATGAGTATTGCAGACCTCCTCAATCCTGCTGCTGAATCCCACAATATCTTTGATGCAATGAACAAGGTCATTTACCAGGCAGTCATGAATGCAAAGAAGATGGTGCATGAGGTGTTGGTGGCTGCAGAAGGGAGTGGTAGCAATGCAGATGCTACTGAACTGGTGACACCCACCATGATGCATGCTGAGGCTTTGTGAGCAGCACTTGCCTTGCAGAACTATGCCAATAATCTCAACACACCTTTTGCTTGTAAAGTAGAGGCAGTTATGGCTTCATTCATTCAGGAGATTTATGCCAGGTTGATGGAGGGTATGACTGATATCAGAATCACTTCATATTTTCATCCTAAAGAGTAGATATAATCACACCAAAGCTCAATCAAATGTATAACTATTTCTTGTCCTGTCTATACCCATCTCTCACAGAACCCATACTCTCTGATAACCCATACCTTTGAGTGCAAACCAACAGGTATGGGTTTAGAGGGAGTCAACTGTATTCAAACTTCCACTTGCAATAAAGTCCACACTCCAATGGCCACTAGAGTCACTCAAGCCTGCATCTGGGCTATTATCAATGCCTCTCCATCTCCCTGCTACAATCTCCTGAACACCTTTGGCAATAGTTGCTGAGGCCCAGATCTCATTGAACCATTTAATAGCTTTTTCACCAGATGCAACCTTGGTTCTGCATCTCAGAGACTACCTCCTTTCTGTCAAACTACAGTCAGACTATCTCTGGGAAACTCCAAAACTCCAGAGTTTGGTTGGACAGGACTTGGCTTCACTATATGTGGTGCACCCTTGCACAAGTCTTGGTTCTGGATTTATGAAGTGGAGTTAGGTCAGAGGGTCAGAGGGTCAGAGGAAAACCATCAAGGCTCAAGTTGGAGAAGAGATGATCAAGTTCTGTTGATATTTGAACTGAGGTCTACAAGGTAAAGTACAGGGTTTATATACTATGGAGAAAGCAGATTAGTAAGGCCCAGGATGGCAACCATGACAACCAGAAAAACCACCAAGAAACTGCAGTTTTTTTGCAGCCTTGATTCTTTCTGTTCAGCAGCAGACATATAATATTTGAGTGGAGCCCAAGGCAGTATGGTGGATGCAGTGGGTAGATTGTCATTCATAGATTGATATTGGTACTGCAATAATGGTCAACAGCAAAGGCTATGATATGTACTTCCCAGGATGTTACTGTAATGGATTTCATTTGATGCAGATCCTGATGATCCTGATGAAACTACACTGATTGACAAGGAACTCTGTCAATGTCAAGCTATGTAAAGGGCAAGCAAGCCCACTACATACATGTTAGCTCGAGTAAGGTAATGAAACCACAAACTCATCTCAGATGAAGTCCAAAAAAGTGAAAGACAACTGAGGAAGAAGAAAAGAGATAAAAAACTCCAACTTCACTGCTTAAATAATGGGGTAAGTTGTGCTTGCTTATTTATCCAAGAAACTCCTTTATGAGCCTTATACAACTCTGTGATACTCCAGGATAGGGAACAAGGTGACTGTGAAACAACCATGTGGAAGTCCATTTTGGAGTTGTCTGGAATTGTCCAGAGGCATCAGAGTTATGAGGTTTTGACACTTCCACTCAAGCACAATCAAAGTTCCATGGCCCAAACAAACTTCCAGTGCTGGTTTTTAGTTAAAGGTTTGGTCATGATGTCTGCAATCATGTCTCCTGTTGAAACATATTGGATAATGGCTTCTTTCTTTCCCACAAGGTCATCCTGGACAATGTGATACTTCCATTGAATGTGCTTTATTTGCACCCAAAATTGAGGATCACAGAAAAGGATAATGGCAGCTTGATTATCATAATGGAGTGTGGTGGGTTCCCTTTGAGGATGTCCTATTTCTTCAAAGAAACTCCAAAGCCAGGCAAGGTGTTGTCCTGCAATGCTAAGGCCAATGTACTCTGATTCCATAGTGGAGAGAGCAACCATACTTTGTTGTTTGCTGGACCAGGAGATTGCTTCTCAGTTGCTAAGAAATAAATAACTGGAGATAGATCTGGAGTTATCAGGATTTTGAGACCAGCCAGCATCAGAGTAGCCTTGGAAGTCCATGTCCATGCCAACATCATTTCCATCATACTGGAGTTCCATGTCTGGAGTTCCCTGAACATACTGAAGGATGCATTTTACAGCCTCCCAATGACATTTCTTAGGGGTAGAGCTGAAACAGCTGAGCATCCCAACAGCAAAGGCTAGGTCTGGGCATGTTCCTAGCATTAAGTACATTAGAGAGTCAACAACAGTGAGGTAGGAGACTGTTTTTCTGTTGATGGTCATCTCTGAAACAGTGGTGTTGTCCTCCAGGTCTGTGTTGGAGAGTGTAATGGTGTGTGTACCATCAGAGTTTGCACTGGAGTTGCATCAGACATTCCAGTGCACATCAGGACAGTCTGGGCATACTGGGATTGAGCTAAGGAGATGGTGCAAAGTTTTTGATCCCTCCATATTTCAATCCCAAGGATATATTGGGCATCTTCTAGGTCCTTCATTTTGAAGGTGGAGAACAGCATTTTCTTGACAGAGTTCATGTAGCTTCTGGTACTTGCAGCAAGAAGGAGATTATCAACATATATCACAAGAAAGCAGACCTGTCCAGATTTCTGAATTATATAGAGACCTGTTTCAGCATCAAGACAAGTGAATTCAATGTCTCCTAGCTTTTTGTCCAGTGTTTCATTCCAGGTCCTGCCTGCCTGTTTTAGTCCATATAAGAAGCATTGGAGTTTTCAGCAGTGTCCTGCAGGAGTTGGGACTCCATTCAGAGGTAGAAGATATAGTTCTTCTTTGAGTTCTCTATTTAGGTATGCAGTGGACACATCCATCCGATCCAGTTTGAGGTTGTATTTAGCTGCTAATGAGATGATGGTGTGGACAGAGTCCATGTTTGCCACTGGAGCAAATATCTCCTGGTAATCAACACCCTCCTTTTGTGTGAATCCTCAGGCAACAATTCAGACTTTGTACCTGTCAACCTTATCATTTTGATCATGTTTAATCCAGAATATGGGCTTGGATGTGATCAGAGTAACTCTGTCCAGAATTGATACTGTTTCATAGATGTGATTAGCATTTAAGCTTAGGAGCTCTTCCTCAACTGCACTTTTCCATAATTCTGCATCTGAATGCATGTATGCTTCCTTTATGATGTTTGGGAGGGACTTATCTATATTTTCCTGTGCTGCACCTGCAAAGATGTAATCCCTGAGGTCCTCCTGAGTTGCATAAAATGTGCCTGGGATCTCTGGAGTATCCAGAGGTTCCAGAGTTTGATCCTCCTGCTTCTTAAGCACTTCCTTCTGTGCTTGTTTTTTTTGTTTCTGAGTTTTAGCCTTCCATTGCACTTCCTC
>JBBPKF010000194.1:0-15794 GCA_038089175.1 Binderoboletus segoi | reverse complement strand
GGAGGTAGCAGCTCGCGAGTGTAGAAAGTAGAAGAAAGAGGGAAAATTGTAACAGCTGCCTTCCAGAGACCAGTTTCTCTTACCTTCCTTCACCTTTCATACCTTGGTCATCCACAGCATGTTAGTCATTACTTGTATGTCAATATCCATTTCTCCGATGTTCCATCATGTTCCATATGCCTACCCTCATCTACTTACACTCTGTACTTAAGTCGCTACTGTGCATCATGTCCTGTATCTTGTTCTTTTTGTATCCTCCTGCAAAACAGAGCAACTTCTTTCTTAGGCATCATCACCCTAAGTTAGCTATCTTGACCTTGTGGAGTATGCCCTCTTGTACTGCTGTGTCCTCGAGTGTTGCCTAGCCACAATGTCATCTTGAAGTTCAACTGAACAGTATCAAGCCTATCAAGGTTGTCAAGCCCATAGAAGTGTAATATCTACACACACTCATTCACTCTGGTATAAGGTGCTCTCTCACCTTGAGTGTCATCCAGCCGCAGCTGAGGAAGCCTGAGTGCTTGAAGAAGTTACACAAGTCTCTGCTTGCAGCATAACAGAACTGTTGCAATGAGTACCCTTGATTAATTGGAGTATATCTCATGAGCCTGTGAATTAACTCACATGACCTAGGGGTATGATTTGTAGCCAACAGTGACTACCATATTTGGTCTCACCAAAGTTAAGCGAAATTCCCACGTGTGATTGCGGTGCACTTTGTGCACCAGATTGAGATTAGGCATTGCAACAGTTTTGTTGCTCACTGTATGAGACCAGAGATGGTGTGAAGAACTGGAGTTGGTCCAGGATATGACAACTCCTCTGACAGTGACTCCAATCTCCCTGAAGACAAGTTAAATTCCTTCAGTTTCAAAGATGAGCAGATCTCTCACAATATACTTATTAGTCTGGCCAGTGCAATCTGGAGCTTCACCCACTTGTCCAAATGAAAATCCTCTGAACTCATGCAGAGAACCAAAGTCTAAGAACTGGATCAGTTTGACAGGTCAAATCTCCACAAACTTTGGATTTTCTTAGTCAATATGAACTCAATTTCCAGAACTGCCTAAAAGCCTTCACATCTGACCACACTAGGGTTACTTTCATCCAGTCCTACCTCAAGGAAATGGCACTCAAATGGTTTGAACCAGACCTCCTCCAAATGGAAGATCTGGCACTCCACCTACTCTAAATAAATAACTATAAGAAGTTCATCCTAGAGCTTCAGGCCAACTTCAGACAACATGACCCAGTCAGAGATGCAGAGCATCAGCTTGATCAACTGATCATGAAGCACAGTCAGAAGATCAATCAATATGTTGTAGATTTCAATCAGATCACTTCACTGGTCTGGAGGTACTGTTAAGGCCATGTCAGACATATAAGAAACATGGGTCATTCACATGCTGATCCAAGCTGACTCTAACACTGAATCACATCACAAATGGTCTCGACCACCCTCGATGCTGTTACACTGCAAGCAAAGACTTGTGTAACGACTTCAACCCTTCTTGGGTTCCTCAGCTAACAGCTGGACGATGCTCAAGGTGAGAGAGCACCCTATTCCAGAGCGAACAAGTGCACATGGGGATTACGCTTCCACAGGCTCGACGACCTTGATGGACTTGATACCGTTCGGTCAAGTACAGGTACAGTGTCATGGCAAGGCAACACTTGAGGACACAGCTGCTAGAGACAGCTAGCACCACAAGGTCAATATAGCTAACTTAGGGTGATGAGGCCTAAGAAAGAGACTGCTCTGATTGCAGGGGAGGTACAAGAGAACAGAATATGGAACACTATGTGCAGTAGCAGCTTAAGTACAGAGGGTGATGAGATAAGGGCTGGCATATAGAATGTAATGGAACATTGGAGAAATTGGAATATGAGATAATAGGGATGACTAAAGTGCTGCAGATTACCAAGATTTGGAATGTGAAGGAAGGTAATAGAAACCGGTATCCGGAAGGCAGCTAAACCCAAGTCATTCAGGGAAGTGTCCGTATTCAAGTATGTAAAGAAGAAGAAGTAAGCATAAAGTGAGAAAGAGTATAAATGTACATGTGACTTCATATAGGACGTGATGGAGTAGAGTGTCTGTGAAGTGTATTACTAGGTAGCAGCTCGAGAGAGTACAAAGAAGAAGAAAGAGGGAAAATTGTAACAGATGCAGTCACGCTCACCATGACTACTTTCTCCCTTGTTGATATGCCCCACATCCACCTTTGTTCCCTTGTTTCTTTGTACTTCACTACATCATATCCCCAGTCAAAGGCCCTTGAGCCACCCATCAGTACACCACCTGTTGTAGTATATAAACCCCCATGTATCACTGCCTGAATAATCGAATAGATCCCCAGTCTCCATCTAACGTATCCAGCTTGATCTGCTCTGACACAAAGTAGCCCACCGATGCCAGTATATCAGATCCTCTGCTCTCTCATCACCCTCACCTCTCTACCCTACCATTTGGCTAACACCTTCCCCTTTAGAACTCATCATGCAGCCACTCGTTCCAATCACAAAGTGGAATGACTCCCCACAGAAAATCTCCAGAAACTTCAGAACTCTGGAGTTTTGGTCAGACAGGAATTGGCTTCACCTTATGTGGTGCACCCTTACATTGTGTCCAGGTTCTGAATTTACAGAGCAGAGATATTGGAAGTATGTCAGATTTGAGCCATCAAGGCTCAGACAAGAGGGGAGACAGAGAAGAGACTGTCTGACTGAGTTGAAGAGGATTATCAGGCTAGGTTGATATTTGAGCTGAGGACTACAGAGTAATTATAGAGAGTTTATATATTACAGAGGATCAGAGTTTAGGAATGAGTGAATGCTGGAACTGTGCTTCAGAGCTATGCTCCTTAGCAAGCAAGGGGCCAGAGGTATCTAAGACACAGATCTAGTACAAATATGGAGGGAATGGAGTGGAGGCACTGGAATGAAATGGAACATCATTGAAATGGAGACAAGTCATCTTGGAAGTGTCTGGACATTGGAGAACTATGTATGAAGGAAAAATGGACTAGAGTTGGTGTGGAGATGGATTAGAGGGGATCTGGAGGGTCAGAGTTGAAGCAGCAAATCTGGAATATAACAGCTACAGAGACAGCACTCTCCAGCACCATTTCTATAACAGCCTTTCAGACTACATCAAGGATGAAATTTCTCACCTTGGCAAGCCCCCCACTCTCTTTGAACTCTGTTAGCTCACCCACACCATCAATGCTTACTACTGGGAGTGCAAATCAGAACTCAGTTGTCAAGCAAAGCTTTTTCCTAACCATCATACATTCTTCAACAAATTTTCTGCCCCACCCATGCCATCTGCCCCTTCTGCTGGTTCCTCCAGCTCTCCCAAGGAGGAGCTCACCAACTTCAGTACCTCTGGAGTGTCTGCTTTTCCCATGCCAGACTTATCATCCCAGCTTGAAGAGGATGGCAGGCTCACCATGGCAGAGCATACACACCATTTCAACAACAATTTGTGCATGTTCTGTGGTCAGGCTGGCCACATGGCCAAGAATTGCATGGCCAGGACCAAACCTCTGAAAGCAAAACCAAAGGCATCTTCAGAGGCACACAAATAGCCGATACCTCTGACTCTGCACAGCTTGAGATAGCATTGCCTCCTTCTGTTAAACTAGGTCAGAACTATCTCCAGAAACTCTGGAACTCTGGAGTTTGGTCAGATGGGACTTGGCTTCACCATATGTGATGCATTCTTGCATGAGTCTGGGTCCCAAATTTACAAAGCAGAGTTGGGTCAGAAGGTCAGAGGTGAGTCATCAAGACTCAAATGGAGATAGACAGTCAAGTCTAGTGGGTTGAGTTGATTCAATATTCAGACTGAGGTATGTATGGACAAAATACAGGGTTTATATATGGAGGGGAAATCAGATTAGTAAGGGGTTTGGAGGTCAGATAGGGGATGTGCTAGAGGTGCTGCAGAGCACAGCTCTGCAGTTGACACTGCATGGAGAAGTCTGAGGAGTGGAACTAATGCAAATATGGATGGAATGTAATGTAATGTAATGATGTGGAACATAATGGAATGGAACGTAACATACTGGAATGGAGAGCATACCCTGAGTTCAAAAGAAAATGGATCAGAGATGGGATGAAAGTGGAATAGAGTTGTCTATGAGAAGTTGGAGATGGTCAGAACGGACCAGAGATGGTGCAGAGGACTGGAGTTGGTCCAGGATATGACACCTTTCATGCCTTCCAGATGATCTGATCCAATGTGTTCACTCTCTGACTCTGAATTATCCATTATCCATTTCTGTACCTTCTTTATGCTGTGCACATTGGATGTACCCTCTGCTCTACCCCTACATTTAACTCCATTGTCTGGAAAGACCTCTGAACCTCACACTCACTTAATCTCTGATCTTTTTCCTCCATTTCAAAACCAGTCATCACTGTCAACATTGATGGCAACTCTGCTGGATGGTTCTTGTTCCCTTGTGCCAGGAAATCACAGACTCTGTTAGGACTGAGTCTGACTGCCTTCAGAAACTCTGGAACCCCAGAGTTTGATCAGAGAGAACTTGGCTTCACCATATGTGGTACATTCCTGCACAAGTCCTGGTCCTGGATTTATGGAGCAGAGTTGGGTCAGAGGGTCAGATGTGAGTTGTCAAGACTTGGATGGAGTGTAGACAGTCAAGTCTAGTTGATATTCAGACTGGGGTATCTACAGACAGAGTACAGTGTTTATATACTATGAAGAAATCAGATTAGTAAGGAGGAATTGGAGGTCAGGTAGGAGTTGAACCAGAGCTGTGCTTTGAAGCTGTGCTCCTTGACAAGCAAGAGCTCAGAGATATCTAAGTAGCAGAAGGTACTGAAATGAAATGAAATGTAATCATATAATATGGAATGGAGGAGGCAGTGAATCAGATTGGAAGTATCCAAATATAGAAAATGGAGTTCAGAAAGGAAAAGAGATCAGAGTTGGTATGGAGTTGAATTGGAGGTTACCTGAAGGATTGGAGTTGGTGTGGTGAATTCCAGGATATGACAGTATCCCCCTCTTAGGCCTGAATCCTTGAAGGCCTTTAGAGGTGCATGTGACATTTGTTGAAAACACCAGAGTCAAAATCAGAGTTTAAATGGTCATGGTCCTATAAGGACTGGGTGTCTGTTCAGATTGTGCCTGTCATCTGCAGTCATGTCGACATTTGTCAACATCAATGCCTGGTCTGAGAAGTGCCTTGCAGAGTGTGCTGATGATGACAATGACTTATGGACCACAAAGGCCACTGAGTGGAGAAGGCAGGCAAAGGCAAGAAAGGAGGAAGAAGCATGGAGAAAGGTGGAGAAGGAAGTGCAGAAGAGGGTGAAGAAGGAGACTGCTAAGAGATGAATGAAGGAGGCCATGAGAAGGCAAGTTAAGAAAGCTGTGAGGCAGAGAGTGGCAGAAGAGGCAGTGCAGAGGGCAGAGGGCAGAGGCTGAGGTGGCCAAAAAATGGGTGTGTCCAGGGTAAGACATAGGTGGGAGGGGCTGACCTGAGCACAGGTGCAATGAGTGCAAGTGGAGCAGAGCTCCAGCAAGGGGAAGGGTCAAGCAGAGAAACTATCAGATTGCCAGAGATGTGAGCACTGGGAGCTAGAGTATGCCCTTGGCCCCAGCAAGTCCATTTGTGTATGGCTTGTCACAAAATGAAGGTGAGATGTGAGTGGCCAGGGGAAGAAAAGCTGGAGTGAAAGCAGAAGAAGGGGGTAAAAGAAGAAGAGTAGCTGAAGAAGAAGGTCCACTTGAAGGATGGTTTGGAGGCAGTCTGGAGGACACACTCAGAGGAGTCAGAGGAAGGGGAGAGCAGCATGCACTCAGGAGATTGTCAGAGTGATCTGAAGGCTCCAGAAAATAGTAAGGAAGCAGTTGGCATGTCTGGACATCCAGAATGTGCTACTGGGGTGCCTGGTGAAGTTAAAGGTGGAGGATGTGTACTTGTTACACTTGGTCTTGTTACTAGCACCAGTCAAGAATGGTGTCTCCTTAGTTATTCCAGGAACAATGGTCCAATGTTAATCCATCAGATGACTTAGAGATGAAGTCAGGCAGTGTCATGGCTGGGCAACACAACAAGGACACAGCAGTGCAAGATGGTGCACTTCCACTAGGCCTTTAGAGCACTTAAGGGCAGTGATACCTCAGTGATGCTAGGAACAAGCTCAGATTAAGTGAGAACTAGCTAGAGAATACAGTGCACAGTGGCAACTTATATACAGAGGGTGGCTGGTTTAGGGTTGGTGCATAGAATGGTAAAGAAACTGAAAGAACATACTGTGGATGACATGCTAGAGAACAAGGAGGAAATGGGAGGAACATCAGATAACAATGAAAAGATCAAATAATGACTGAGCATAAGGAGAACTCAGTTAGAAGGATGGTGTCTGAGTCTTAGTACATAAAAGAGAAGAAGAAGACACAGTGTTAAGACAAGAATGCAAAGAGCTACAAAGCCACACAGTACTTCAAGTGAGAAGGTGTCTAGGTGAAAGTGAAGATACTGAATACACTGAAGAAGAATGAAGAAAAGAAGGGAAAATTGTAACAGTACTGTTACACAGAGAGCAACACTAGTCTTGTACTGGTCCTTCATAGTAGCATGCCAATTGAATCTGGACTCAAAGAATCTCTGTACTACTTGCCAAGGGTTACTTTCTGGATCAGAGTTTATACTGTGAGCAAGATCAAAGGAATGATTCACTCAAGATTGAGTAAGATCATGTAGAATTGCACAGATCAAGCTAAGTAATTGACATACAACCAGTGGACTTTTATATAGAGATGACTAAGCATGGACCAAGCATAAAAGGGGGAGTCTGAGTCATAAAATGCATAGCCAGGAATGCAGTGGAACTTAGAAGAACAATAGAATGACAAACCACAGCTATGCTGACCAAGGAAGAATGATAAACAGGCCAGAGTATTGGATGGAGATGTGAAAACACAAGATATTGATAAGAAAACAACATCTAGAATAGAGACCTTAGTCCATATGCAAGGAATACTAACCACAAGACCAAAAGGACTTGATGAAGTGCATCTATGAAGAGAATAAAGTGAGAGGTGACAATATGAGGGAGATAAAATTGTAACATGTACAGGTGGAGGGCAAAGTTGGAGAAATCAAGAGGGGATCAGAGGCAAAGGGTAAGAAAAGCAGAGAGAAGAATTGTTATGCTGCAAGTGAGAGACTTGCAAGTTCTTCTAGCAAACAGCTAGACTTTCACAGCTGTGGCTGGATGATGTACCAGGTGAGAGAGCACCCTTTGAGTCTGATACTACATGTGGCTTGATGATACCCACAGTAGGAGCAAAGTATTGGTGTCGCAGCAAGGCAACACTTCAAGGACACAGCAGCTCAAGATCGTGAGCACCACAAGGTCAAGATAGCTAACTTAGGGTGACAAGGCCTAAGAAAGAAGTTGCTGTGATTGCAGGGGATCACAAAAAGAACAAGATACAGGACATGGTGCCCAGTAGCGACTTATATACAGAGAGGAAGTGACTCAAGGGCCAGCATGGAATGTGAAAGAACAAGATAGAACTACTGCAGATGACATCAAAAGAACACAATGGAATGTGAAGGAACTTGATGGAAGATGGCGTGATCTTATGCAAGACTGTGCCCAGGCAGACTCAGTTAGAAGGATAGTGTCCATATTTCAAAAGATAAAGAAGAAGAAGTAAATGAAGTGTAAGAAAGATCAGGAATGTACATGTGACTCCATGTAGTGTGTGTGTGAGCCAACTGTCTGTGAAAGATAAACATAGATAGTAGTGACATAGACTGACAGCCAAAGAGAAAGAGAGGGAAAATTGTAACAAGAATAAGGACAAGAAAATTCTAGGGAGAGAGGAAGCAGAGGTGGAGAGAGAGTTGGAGGGGCTGGCTAAGGAGGCATTTGAGAAGGTCACCATGTACCAGCTGGTGGGCATGGTGGTGGAGGCCTTGCAGGCAGAGATTGCAGTGGCAGAAAATGGAGGCCCAGAGGCCATGAGGATGGACAACAGAGGGGCAGAGACTAGAGCAGAGAGGGAAGCAGCAGGGGAGGAGTACAATATGACCATGTAAATATTTCATTTGGAATGAGCAGAGTGATGTCCAGACCAAGCCAGAATAGCTGCAGATGGAAGATAGAGTAGAAAGAGTGAATGGATTAACTTAGGTGTAGCCCTATCCCCCTTTTTGGAAGAGATATCCCATCATCTGTGAAGGTGTTGGACTACAGGATTGAGTGTCTGGAAAAGTGGAGGTGGAACAGAGATCAAGCTCTGAAGGGCAGAATGGGGAGAACAGAGGAACATGGTACATCAGAGGGAGTGGAGTTAGCCAGAGGCATAAGAGCCAGAGGCTGTGGAGATGAGTTCAAGTGTGCAGGCATGGGCTGTTCAGTAAGTGGAATATGGTACTACTCAAATCCTTATCAATCAACAGATCATAGCAGGTGAGTCAGTCATTTCCTGGCACAAAGAAATAGGAGCCATCCAGCAGAGATGACACAAATGTCAATGGAGTGATGACCAATTTCAGAGTGGAGTGGAGAGGATGAAAATGAGTGTGGGATTTGAAGGGTCAGAGCAAAACAGAGGAGTAGAGGAGGGAACTCCAATGTATTCTAGCACAAAGGAGGTAGAATATGAATGCAAGATTGATTCTGAACAGAGGATATAATGGATCTGGAATCAGAAAGAATGGATGTGTTGGTTTGCATCTTTCTTGAGGGCACAGGATAAGGCAATGCAATCTCAAGCCTGGGTGAAGTTGGAGGGTATTGCTTATTTGTTTATCTCTGAAAAGGCCTCCAGTTTTGCTTCCAGAGTTGCAATCTTAGTCATGCAGACCTTGGCTGCTTGAGACATGGACTTCAAGCATTCCTTTGCCACATGGCCTGCTTGACCACAGAACATGCAGAGGTTGTTGTTGAAGTGGCATTGATGTTCTGCCACTGTGTGCTTGCTGTCTTCACTGAGCTTGATCTCTAAGTCCAGCCTGGAAGGAGCAAATGCTCTGGAGGTACTGGAATTGCCAGCTGACTCTGAGGAGCCAGAAGAACCAGTGAACAGGGCAGAGTATTTGTCAGAAGGTTTCAGGAGGTTGAAAGAGTGCTTGGTTTCATGACTGATTTTGGATTTATGCTTCCAGTAGTGAGCATTGATGGAGTGTGTGAGGTATTGGAGTTCTGTGAGGGTCAGGAATTTTCTATCATGAGAAATCTCATCCTTGATATGGTCTGGGAGGCCATTGTAAAAGTAGTGCCTGAGGGCACCATCTTCATAGCCTTGGACCAGGGACACAATCCTGTTAAACTCAACAACATAATGATTGATTTTTTGACCATCCTTCATGGCCAAATGGTCTAACTGATGCTCTGCATCTCCAACTGGATCATGCAGTCTGAAGTTGGTTTGGAGCTTGAGGATGAATTCTTTGAAATTGTCCATCCAGAGGGATGGAGTGCAGGGTCTTACATTTGGAGCATGTCTGGTTTGAAGCACTCCAGAGCCATGCCCTTCAAGTAGGACTGGGCAAAGGTAACCTTAGCATGGTCAGATATGAAGGCTTTCAGGCAATCTTGGAAGTTGAGTTTGCATTGGACCAAGAATACCCAGAGTTTGCTGGTTCTGTTCCATCAAACTGGTCCATTTCTCAGACTTTGGTCCTTTGTGAGATTTCAGAGATCTTGTGGTGGGATGAGCAAGTGAGGCTATGAATGGCATCTGCTAGGTTGGCAAGCATCTCATGCAGGATCTACTCATCTTCAAAGGGATGGAAATCTAGGTCTTCCTCTTGAAAATCAGAATCACCATTGGAGGGCTCTCCTTCAGGTTCATCCAGATCTCTGGGATCACTGTGGTTTCTCAGAGTGCAGAATGGGGACAGAGTGTGTGGAGGGGATTTTTTATCCAGAAGGTCTTCAATATGAGCTCCAGGTGTGGGAGATTGTAGGGGAGGACATGCTTGCAATGCTGAGGCAGAAATGTGTCTGGCAGAGAAGCTGTGGAACTGTTCAACAAGTTCCAGGCCTCAATGACTGTTTCCAAACATGCTGAGGGGATTGTATCAAGAGGACAGAGGGGCATTAGTGATAGCTCAAGTGTGGGCTTGTGTAACTCTCTTCATCATGCATGTGTGGACTCTGCTGCAAGTGGTAGTCTGAATATACTGTTAGAACTGGGTCTGACTGCCTCCAGAAACTCTGGAACTCCAGAGTTTGATTAGACAGAACTTGACTTCACCATATGTGGTGTGCCCTTGCATGAGTCCTGGCCCCAGATTTATGGAGCAGAGTTGGGTCAGAGGGTCAGAAGCGAGTTGTCAAGACTCAGATGAAGTGTAGACAGTCAAGTCTAGTTGATATTCAGACTGAGATATCTACAGACAGAGTACAGTGTTTATATACTATGGAGAAATCAGATTAGTAAGGAGGAATTGGAGGTCAGGTAGGAGTTGAACCAGAGCTGTGCTTCAGAGCTGTGATTCTTAGCAAGCAAGGGCTCAGAGATATCTAAGCAGCAGAAGGTACTGGAGTGAAATGTAATGTGATCATATAGTATGGAATGGAGGGGGCAGTGAATCAGATTGGAAGTGTCTGAATATAGGAAATGGTGTTCAGGACAGAAAAGAGACTGGAGTTGGTATGGTGTTAAATCAGAGGTTATCTGGAGGGTCAGAGTTGGTGCAGTAGATTTTGGAATGTGACAGACTCATCCACAAACAATCTGTTGATTGATAGGGTTCTAAGCTGTACCATATTTTGTTCACCTGGACATACCATGCCCACACCTCTGAGCTCACCTCTGCAGCCCCCAGCTGACTCTGCTCCCCCATGATGCACTATGTTTCCCTGCCCTCCACTTTTTCTGCCCTCTGAAGCTCACTCTCTACTCCACCTCTGTCACTCCACATACTGGGTTTCTGCAGCCTAATGCTCTTGCTCATTGATGGAAGATCTTTCCCAAAGAGGGGAATAGGGTTATGCCCACATCAACCCATTCATTCTTTTCACCCTCCTTTTTCAATCTTCAGCTAGGTCTGGACTTCACTCCACTGATCTCAATCATGGCTGGTATTTAAATTTTCATGAAGGACTATGTATGTGGCTATACACTACTCCTTTTCTGCCACTCTATCCTGCATGGCAGCCTCCATCTCTCTGGCCTCCACCTCCATGACCTTGGTCTCCTCATCCTCCATCTCATCTCTGGCTGTGACCTCCACCCACAGTCACCATGCCCCATGGCCAGTACATGGCAACCTTCCCAGACACCTCCTTGGCCAACCCCACCAACTCCTTCACCACCTCCAACTCCTTTCCATTCACTACCTCCTCATCATCTCCACTCTCCTCATCTGACTCCTTCCACCTGTATACCTCCTCCATCTTTAGCTCCACCAGACAGCAAAGCAGCCTATTCTGAGCATCCAGATAGATGACCTGCTTCTTCATTATGTCACAAAGCTCCCAGATTGCTCCCACTATCTCCTGGGTGTCCTTCATCATTCTGCTCCTCCCTTCCTCCATCTCCTCCAAATGCACCCTCCTCTGAGACAACTCTGGCCCCTCCTCTGACTGTACCTTCTTCCATGGCTACTCTGTCTTCTCTGCCTTCTTCTTCCTCTTCCACTCTGGCTTCTCCTCACCAGGTCACTCCCACTTTTGCCTTTGCTTCTTGGCACAGCACACAGGACATTGACTTACCTGGACCCATTATGCAGTCCAGTCTGCAGTTCTCACACCTCTGGCACTCCAAAAGGAGCTCTGCTCATGCCTTTCCCCTGCTGCTACCCTGTGCCAGTGCACTTTCTCTGCCTATACTCTGGTCAGTCATACCCGCATAAGTAACTCAACAACTTACCCACCTATGCACCTTCTCCTCTGCCCACCTCCTTGTGGCTTCCTTGGCCCACCTTTTCATGGCCTCCTCCTTCACTCTCTTCCACACCCCCTTTGCTGCCTTCATCCACCTCCTCCTCTCAGTGGCCTTCACAGTCCATAAGTCATTGTCATCATTGGTGCACTCTGTAAGATGCTCCTCAGACCAGGTGTTGATGTTGGGGTATGCAGACATGGTAGTAGATGATAGAACAACAATCCAAATGGACTCCCAGTTCTTATAGAACCACAACTGTTCAAACTTTAATCCTGACTCCAGTGTTTTCAACAAACATCATGTGTGTGTCATATCCCAGATTCACCACTTCAACTTCAACCCTCCAGATCCCCTTCAATCCGTCTCTGTACCAACTCTGGTCTGTTTTCCCTCCATACATAGTTCTCCAACCTCTGGATGTCTCCAAGATGACTTGTCTCCATTTCATTTATGTTCCATTTCATTTCAGTGCCCTCCATTTCATTCCTTCCATATTAATCTTAGTTCTGCTCCTTAAAATTCTCCATGTAGTGTCAACTGCAGAACACAGCTCCACAGCACTTCTGGCATATTCTCTACCCAACCTCCAAAATCCTTAGTCATCCATCCCCTCTGTAGTATAAATACACCATATATTACTCTGTAATCCTTAGCTTGAATATCAATCTAGCCTGACAATCTTCTCTGACTCAGTCAAACAGCCTCTTCTCTGTCTCCCCTCTTGCCTGAGCCTTGATGGCTCAACTCCAACCCACCTCCAACATCTCTGCTTCATAAATTCAGGACCCAGACCCAATATAAGGGTATACCACATAAGGTGAAGCCAAGTCCTGTCTGACCAAAACTCTGGAGTTCTGGAGTTTCCTGTCATATCCTGGATTCACCACTTCAACTCTGACCCTCTGGATCCCCTCTAATTCAACTCCAATTCAACTCTAAATCATTTTCCTCCATACATAGTTCTCTGAACTCCAGACACTTCCAAGATGACTCATCTCCATTTTGTTGACATTCCATTTCATTCCAGTGCCCTCCATTCCATTTCCTCCATATTTGTACTAGTTTCACTCCTCAAACTCCTCCATGCAGTGTCAACTGTGGAACACAGCTCTGCAGCACCTCCAGTAAACTACTTACTCAACCTTCAGACTCCTTAGTCATCTGTACCCTCCATAGTATAAATACATCTGTAATCACTCTGTATATACTCAGCTTGAATATCAACCTAGCCTAATGATCTTATCTCTATTCCCTCTTGTCTGAGCCTTGATAGCTCAACTCCAACCCACCTCTGACATCTCTGCTCCACAAATACAGAACCTGGACCCAATGAAAGGGTGCACCACATAAGGTGAAGTCAAGTCCCATCTGACCAAAACTCCAGAGTTTCAGAGTTTCCAGTAATTATCCAACATGACCATAACATTTCTGGAGATCTGTCAAGACTGTGTCAGATGATCTCTGAGGCAACTTGTGAGGTCCAGAGTTCTGAGGGGTTCAGGACTTGGCTTCACCTTATGTGGTGCACTCTTACAAGAGTTCTGATATCCCAGATTTGTGGAGGGTTGGAGTGAGGACGAAAGATCAGAGTTAGAGTTGTCAAGACTCAGAGATGGAGTAGGGAGAAGATCAGGTCAAATTGATATTTGGACTGAGGTATCTATAGACAGAGTACAGAGTTTATATACTGGAGAGAAGTCAGATGACTAAGTAGTCCAGAGGTCAAATAAGCAATGTACCAGAGGTGCTGTGGAGCTGTGCTTCACAGTTAATACTGCATGAAAGAGTCTGAGGAGCAGAACTAATACAAATATGGGTGGAATGTAATGTAATGTAATAGAATGGAATGTAACGAAATGGAACATAACATAATGGAACAGAGAGCATAGCCTGAGTACAAAAGGAAATGGAATGGAGATGGGATGGAAATGGAACAGAGTTGTCTATTATGGATCAGAAGTGGTTAGAGGGGACTGAAGATGTGTGTGGAGGACTGGAGTTGGTCTGGGATATGACAGTATCTCCCTCTTAGGCCTGAACCCTTGAAGGCCTTTAGAGGTGCACATGACATTTGTTGAAAATGCCAGAGTTGGAATCAGAGTTTGAATGGTTATGGTTCTATAAGAACCAGATGTCCATTCAAGTTATTCATCTATTATCCTTTACCATGTCTGCATATCCTAACATCGCTACTTGGTCTGAAGAGCACCTTGCAGAGTCTGCTGATGATGACAACAATTTGTGAAGCATGAAGGCCACCAAGTGGAAAAGGTGAGTGAAAGTGAAAAAGAAGGAGGAACTGTGGAGGAAAGCAGCAGAGGAGACTTGGAAGAAGGTGAAGGAGGAGGCCATGAGGAGGTGGGCAGAAGAGGTGAAGAGGGCTGAGGCTGAGGTGGCAGCTCAGCAAAGGGTAAGTCCATGAGTTTGTCAGGTGAAGAGTGCTAAACAGCATAGGCAGAGCAGGTACAAGTGTTATGCAGTTTTTGTGAGCTAGCACCTTAGGAGAGATGGGCTCCTTACAGAAGGCAATATGATGATCTTCCTATCATTGAGGCAACCAAAGACAAGGTTGAAACAACCTGCTGGCTACCATGGTTGAGCTTCAGTGTCATGGCTTGGCAACACAATGAGGACACAGCAAGCAAGATAGTGCTCTCCACTAGACCAAATAGCTTACTTATGGTGGTGAGGCCTAAGAAGATGCTAGTCTTGCAAGGCAGGTATGATTGTGTAGGACTAGATACAGAACTACATGTGCAGTGGCAACTTAAGTATAGAAGGTGGCTGATTTAGGGCTGGTCCATGGAATGCAATAGAACAGTAAAGAAGAAACTGCAGATGATGCAATATAGAAGGCAATGGAAAGAGATGAAAGGATCAGAGAAGCAGTACAGGCAGTGAATGAGAAGTGACCTAGTCAAAGGGGAAATGCCCAAATTGTAGAAGGTACAAGATAAGGAGATAACATAATGTGCATACATAGATGATGAGAGCATTGAGTCTTATTACTACATGGAAGAAGGTTGAGTGCACTGATATGTGAAGGAAATGGCAGAGGAAAGCAAGCACAACAAGGAAAGAGGAAAATTGTAACATTACCCCCTGTCTAGCCTGGAGACTACCAGACTCCAGTCAAGCATCCACAGGTGCTGTCACTAGGTGGGTTTCCTCCTGGAATGGGCAGTCAGCAACTATATGCCCATCAGTCCTGCAAAAGCTGCAGCAATGATTTGGACAATGTGATGCCCAGTGGTAAGGGGCCCATTGATGACAATATGGGCATTGGTACTTGGGGCATGATGTGCATAGGTGACCGGTTTCATTGCAAATGAAGCAGTGACACTCTGGGAATAGTGGGGATTCTGCTTCAATGTCTTCCTTTTGAAGGATTTCACTTTCTTTCATGCTAGATGGATCAGCAATTCTCACCTTAGGTTGGACAGGGTGGTTATCACCTCTCCAGTTTCAAGTAATTGGATTGAACCTTTGTTTCACACAGAAAGATTCAGTGTGTTCAGGTTTAAAACAAAAAGGAATGTTGGTGATGTGGTCAATGAGCAGGACAGGTACAGGGAGTGGAGGAGGAGATGCCAATGTGGGTGAGCCAGCAAGGTGGAAGTATCTGGCATAATCAGTCTCATTGAGCATGGAAAGGAGATCGACCAGGAGATCTCTAAACATGATGGGCAAAAGGCTGTCAATGATGTTGACCAACCCCACATCATCCAAGACTCCAAGAAGGGACTATATGCTTTCTAGCAGGGCCTGCATGGCCATGCCAAGGTGAGCTGTGTTGGTGAACAAGGGGGTGACTTCCACAAAGGAGTTGTGGCATAGGACTAGCTGATGGTAGGTTCAGACAAGACCAGGGAGGGTGCTAGAAGAAGTGAAAATTGACAAGTGT